>JAASFT010001011.1:0-10598 GCA_023333885.1 Globisporangium parvum
GAGCTCAAACTTTATCACCACACAGAGTGCAATACGCTCTATCATCTCGCAAAAATCACGCTCGCAAATGCATTTTTGAAGAAAAATCGACCGATTTCCGATTATTTTTACCCTGTCCCTAACTTTTTGACGCGCACTGTAAAGATACCCATATTTATACACGCTTATCTTTCTTTGGTATTTCCAAAATATTTTCATTTCTAATTAGATTAAACCATAATAGTGACTGATTAGCAATACTTCAATACTTTTGTAACGGATTAGAAACCTTTCCACAGTCGAGTGACCATGTAGTAACGAAGGTCAAAGTGTGGTGACCATTTTGTAATCACCCCCAACGTTCACACATCTTTGACTCACACACTATTTCCAGCTCCAGTGTGTCGGTTACGATCGAGCTCATTTGACTCGACACTTGGTGCGACTCGCCACTCTTGAAGTGGCGACGATGTCGACGACTGGTGCTAGTGCTCGCTGGCGATGGGGACCTCGACGTCTCGTGCTGCTCGCGGTAAATGTCGCGTCGACGATGCTCACGCTGTTCACAGGGCTGCGTGAGAACCCGGTCGTGGTCTTCGTCACTGGCAGGTATGACCTCGTGCGCTCGCGCCTGAAAGATGGCGGCATCAACTACCGGATCATCCAGGGCGATCTCATCGACATGGAGACGCTCGTGAACCTCACGGACGTTGGAGCGTCCTACCGCTTCTTCTCCGCGCCGCGCAGAAGTCCAGCCAACCTTGGCGAAGATCGCAGTACGTGCATGCGCGTCAACTCAATGAACGCATCCGTCATGACACTCAACTACGACGACTTCTGGGGCACAGGCGCTCGCCGCGCACAGATCTTTCTCTACAGCATCTCGGCGCCCAAGTGCGAGATCGTGAACTTCCGACGCGACTGGGTCGACAGATGCATGCAGGTGCACGCACCGAATGCCTCAGCGTGCTACGAGCATATCATGCGCAACTTTGACGACCTGCAGCTTGACCGCCTCGCACAAGTGGGTATTGAGCGCGATTTTGGCGAGCCCGGCGTGCCATTTCTCAAGTGCCTCGGACGACCTGAGCGCACGTTCCGCTACGTGACCGACCTCATGGTGCACCAGTCGTACTAGGCAGGCGGCGGCTACCACGTCGAAGTTCAGAGCAGCAAGTGCCTCGCCGTGCTGCTGCTTCGCAACCCGGACTGGAAACACAGTCTCTTCCAGGTCCAGCCTGTAGACGAAGCGGCAGACGTCGTCGTCGCGGTCGACAACAGTGGCTGGTTCGTGAGCATCGTTGTCGTCGCGTACGGCATCGTCACGATCGCGCTCATTGCCAGTGGCGTGCTCGCAGCGATCGTACAGCCGACGGGCGTGCTGTACTTGCCCAAAGCAGCACGCTTCCTCAAAGACCTCCGCGTCTTGCGCTACCTCTTCCCGAGCATGGCGGTCGCGACCATGCTCACAGACGACGAGAACGCAGTGATCCGGTTCAAAGGCTCGCTCGTCATGGCGTCCGATGTGTGGATCAATCACTGGCTCTACATCATCTTGAGCATCTTGGAGGCGCTCGCGAACCTTCGCATGACGTACATCGTCCTCGAGATGGGGACGTGGATGCTCACCAAACAGGTGAACCTCGAGAACTTTGTGTTCATGTGCTCGGCGCTCACGCGCATTACGTGGATCATGTGCGCGCTGCACTCGCTCCTGCGCGTTCTTTCGAAGCTCGTGCTGCGCGGACTCAAGACGCTCAAGCTCGTGCGACCGCGCGTACGCCACAACATCGAGTGGTTCATCGACGCGACGGCACTCTTCATGGGCTACAAGCTCTACAGCCTGCTGCTCTGCGTCATTCTCTACGGCTTCCTCGCCATCAACGGCCGCACGACGTTCATGGTGCCGCAAGCGTTCTACAAGCAAGGCGTGTACGGCGGGTTTCCGGAGATCGCGCAGTTCTGGGGCAACGAGATCATCTGCGATCTGTTCGTGATCCTGTCGGTTCTCACGCTTAGCGGTATGCTCGTGGGCACGGCTCTGCTTGCTACGCCATACAGACGCGCGATCAACAACGGATTGGTCCGACTGCTGCAGCAGCGCTATCTTCTCGTCGGCTGGGACGTGTTTGTCGTGATCGAGGCACTCGGGATTGATCCGTTCGATCAAGATACGCTCGTGAATGGTGTTGCTGTGACGCATTGCTCGATCGGATCAGTGCTGCAGCAACTGTACCAGTCCGGACCAAGCGGACGCGTGCAGCTCGCTGGCGACTACCTCTTCCACGACAATGGCTTCTCCGGCGAGCCTGTGAAGTTTTCGTACCCGACGCGAAAAGCGCTGGCTATGGGACTGCTTCAGAGCAAGCGCACGTCCGTGCACTCGACGACGAAGCAGACTGCGGGCTCCAAACACACAGCAGCGTCGCGCCAAGGCGGTGACGACTTGCACGTCGACCAAGTCATCCGTGGGAAGCACACCGACTTCAAAGACCCAGCGCAGCCGAAAGTGAGCATCTTCGAGCGGAGTCTGCGCGTGTTCTCGGAAGGCCGGTTCGGCAAACTCCTGCTCGTGGACGAGAGCGAGCCGGGCAAGTACTGCAAGAACGACGCCGGGTTCATGGAGTATGTCGTGCAGGACGCGCTCTCGTACGCCAACATCCTCGACATCAAGCACTTGCTCGGGAACGAGAAGAAGCTGCACATTCACTAGAACGCTTGGCACGCGCAATGCGCTACACACGAGCGAGTAGAACACTGCAGGCGCGGGCTGACCGCAGCATCAGAGGTCGATGCGAGGTAGCAGAGGACTCGGATGAAGGCACATCGTCTTTTCATGCGGGCGTCCAGATCCACTAGTCGAATGCCGACAGTTGACCGCTGCCGTGGCCCCGCCTCACACTTGAAAGCACTGACGTCATGCCTGAGTGCCCAGCACCACCACGGCCAGAGCCGACTCAACCGGACGGTAAGCACCACACATAGTCGTCTTTTCGTTCCCAAGTTCCTCACTCTCGCGCACGTCGAGCTCTAGTCTCACAGTGCGGCGTGTCAAGATACTTGCTGCTGCTCGCTGTGAACATGGCATCGACGCTGCTGACGCTCTTCACGGTCTTGAAGGAGAACCCAGTGGTCGCGAACCTCCGCACTGACTGGTTCAAGCACTGTGTGGAGTCGCATACGAACGTGTCAGCGTGCCACCAATACATCGTGGGCTAATTGACGACCACCTAGACGACCGCGCGGCGCAAGTGGAGAAGGAGAGCGACTTTGGCGTCGTCGGCATGCCGTTCCTCAAGTGCAAAGGTCGTCCTGAGCGCAAGTTTGACGACATGACCGAGTTAATGGCGCCGCAGCCGTTCTGGGCGGGCGGGAGCTTCCACCTCGAGATCCAGAGCAGCAAGTGCTACGCGCTGCCGTTCCTGCGCAACAGCGACAAGAAGTGGGGACTGTTCCAGGTCGAGCCGGCCGACCAAGCAGCGGACGTGTGCGTTGGTGTCGACAGCAGTGGCTGGCTCGCCACGATCGTCACGTTCGTCTACGGCTTCATCTCCATCGTGATGATCTCCCAGGGCATGGCCACAGCGGTCTTCCGCTCTAAATGCATGCACTACTCGCCCAAACCTGCGCGCTTCCCCAAAGAGCTCCGTGCCTTTCGCTACTACATCTTCCCGAGCATGGGTGTCGCGACGACGTTCACGGACGACAGGAACGCGATCATCCGGTTCAAAGGCGCGCTTTTGATGGTGTCCGACACGTGGCTGAACCACTGGCTGGCTCTACATTGGCTTCAGCATCCTCAAAGCGCTGGTGAACGTCCGACTCATGTACGTGGTCTACTGCATGGAAACCTGGATGCTCAAAAGCAAGTCAACCTCGAGAGCTTATATGTTCCTCAAGATCAACGGCAGCACGACGCTCATGAAGAAGCGCCAGCGAAGCGCGCAGTACTCGGCGGGCTGCCTGGCATCGCGAAGTTCTGGGGCAACGAGATCCTCGCGACGATGTGGATCCTCGATAACAAGCACTCGCTCGGGAATGAGAAGAAGCTCCGGATCATCTAGCACGCGCGCAGTGGTGTGCGCAGGTAGCAGAGCTTCGAGCGAACAGATGCCTCTCTATCAACTTCTATAGGCAAATCTTCGCGAGCACGCCTCGGATCTCTATCACTCTCTCGTACTGCTGTAGCTGTCTACACGGTGTACGGATTCTTGACACTGTGGAGCGCGAGCTGCAGGTCCTGGTAGTCACTGAGTGTGTCTGGCGTGAAGACTCCGTGGCGCACGAGGAAGTCGAGTAGCACGAGGCAGATGTCGGGCTTGAACCGCTTTGGCTCGGTCCAGAGCGAGTGAATGACGTCGTCGACTGACCAGAGCGCAAAGCCCTCGACCTCGCCATCTCGGTTCACGGGCACGACGTCGCACGGGAGTTCGAGGTCGTAGAGGAACATCGTGTTGTTCGCCAAGCCGCTGTGCTCGTCCGCGACGTAGCTGATGCTGCCAGTCGGTAGGAGCCGCGGCGAGACCCACTCTGCATCCAGCCCTGCCTCTTCGTCCGTCTCCTTGACCATGTTCTCGTGCGCCGAGATGTGCGCTGGCAGTCCGCCGCCGACAATCGTGTCGAGCAGCCCTGGCCACGCGCGTTTCGTGAGACTGCGCTGCGCAATCCAGACATGCGTGACGCGTCCGCTGGCACTGTCGCGCACAAAGCCGTTCAGGTGCGTGGCGTACTGGCTCAAGCCAAAGTACGCACCAGTGCCGCGGTTGTAGTGGAAGAGCGGCGCAGCTCCGAACGACGTCTTTGCTGCGTACTGCTCGCGCTGCCAGTGCGGGAACGCGCCTTCGTCTTTGAGCTCTGCTGCCACCTGCGCAAACGCTGATGGGAGCGACACACATGCAGTGAGTTGGCTATTGCGTGGGTACAAATCGACGCAATCGCGATTGACAGACGTACCATGCGAGCGCTCGTCGACAGAGCCAAACGCCGGCGCCATGAGCACCTGCTCGTCGCTCACGCGAAAGAGACTATCGAACGCGCGTACTCGCTGTCATCACACACACGCACACACACGCACAGCACTTAGCATTGAGCGAATCCAAGCGCACACGACGACGTCGCAGCGGCAGAGTTGCTCAAGCACCTCAATGCGATCCTTGCGCACAAAGCCCGCGAGCATTGTCGGTGCAGCGCAGTGATGACGCAGCTGCTCGTCTGCACTCAGCGCAACATACAGCGGCACGTATGCGTCGCGCTTCCAGCTGCCCACGCGCGTCGCGAGCGCGCGCCATGGCGTTGCGCTGCTCATCATCGATCGATTCTGGCCGTTTCAATCAATCGAATGGTGCCGCAAATGACTTCCTGGGCGTCCAAACGTCAGCCTAAGAGTCACTGCAGCAGCTGCGACGGAGACACCAACAACAGCAAGAACACGCAGAATTGTACATTGGCGGACCTGCTGCAGTCGCCTGACATGCGCGACAGTCTCGCATCCTCTCTCGCTCTCTCACTCGTGCCACCTGCGCACCGGTTCGCGCCTGATCCTGCACTACGCTCACAGCGTCTCTCTCGCTCTTGCTGCCACACGCCGCCATGAGCTGCTCACTAGTGCAGAATGAAGTTGAGCGAGTGCGACTTGGGGGCCGAGTACGAACCGTCCGAGCCCTCGTCACTCAGTGCCGCCTCGTCCTCGACGTCATCGCCGTGCGACGCGTCGTACTCTCGCCCAAGTGCGCGTGGGTGTGGTCGCACAGCACCATAGTGCGCTTGACTCGCGAGCGGCGGCGCCATCGCGGGCACGCGACCACTTCCAAGCGCGACGGGCGGTGCTCCGCCAGACACACGGCCGCCGATGCCACCGCGACCATTGTACTCGTGGCTGCTGGCGCTTGGCAGTGCACTGTAGTCGATGCCTGCGCTGCGTGTGTTTCCTCCACCTCCTCCGAGCGATGCAGACGTCGATGGCGGCAGAGCGCTCCGGTAGTCGCTGTTCGAGAGCCCGTGCGCCTGCTTGTGCATGAAGTCTTCCTTCATGGCTTTGAGGTCGGCGAGCGGCAGACCCATGAAGACGCCGAAGCCGTAGTAGACCTTTTCGTCTTCGTTCTCCTCGGGCTCGTGCATCGCGCCGTTCGCCTCGTGCGGCGCAGGAGCTGGAGCCTGACGCAGCGCCAAGCGGTCGTCCATCGTGCTTGTTGGTCGCTCCTTGATGTGTCTGGCTGCGTTGTGTGAGCCAAAGTGTTCGCTTTTGGCGAATCAGTAGTGAAAAAACAAAGAGTATTTACGCTGGATTAGCATCAGAATTTCCGTTTCCTAATCGTCTACTTCTGTAAATCGGGACAACCAAACCAGCATGAACGATATGCGGTCTGTCAACTGCTTGCTTCGCGCGCGGCAAGACGGTGTCGTCACGTGCTGATGCCAAGAGCAATGGAGCAACGGCCAGTCGCGAGTGTGTTGATATTAGAGAGCACCATATATGATTCCTGTTTTGTTTTCATTTTGAGTTGAAACATCGGAAAGCTTAAATCCAGTGTGCTGGTCTGATTGGCGAGCAGCTTTGGTGGTCAAAGCGGCAGCAGCGACGAAGAAGCGACAGACATGCGCGCGTTCGGCATTCGGAGCTCGCGCCGTTGCGTGCGCGCACTCGCAGCGCGCTCCCCTGTGGCTGCCTCGAATGCAATTGCTAGCTCTGCCCATACACAAGGCTTTGCGCATTTGGTGCATGCGTCGAGTGGCTCGCGTCGCAGCCACATCCGTGACGGTCTCCGCTATCTCTCGACCGGCGCACAGGCGAACCGCAACACGTTCGTGTCGAGCTACTACCAGATGGAGGATCCGCAGGAGATCTCGACCTTCCTCGCGCGCAAGAAGCTCGCAGCGCGCGAAACAGACACGCACTTTGTCGTGCGCGACTGCCCGTTCTGCCACCCAACGCACGGCAAGGCAGACAACATCTTCAAGTTGTACGTGCACAAGTCACAGGGCGTGTACAAGTGCCACCGCTGCGGCGCGGCCGGGAGCTGGTTCGACTTCAAGAGCAAGGTGCGGTCGGTCTGCTGCAGTGCTGACTGCCGCTTTGAGTGTACCAAGCGCTCACGCACTCGGGCTTTCTGCGCTTTTGTGTCCTCTGTCATGGTCAGCTCCAGAGCAACGTCGGCGTGAGCTCAATGGAAGGCGTGATGCACGGCGGCGGCGGCGGTATGAACGCGAGCATCGCTGACGCGGCACCTGCGAAGGTGATCCAGGCGCTGGACAACGCGAAGGCGATGGCGATTCAGCAGAACTTGCTCGAAGAGCCGGCGTTCGCGCCTGTGCTCGCATACTTGACCGAAACGCGTGGGCTCAAGCGCGAGGTGCTGCAGAAGTACGGCGTTGGTGCGATCGAGCAGCCGTTCCGAGACGAGAGCGGCGAGCTCGTGTCTGCCAAGTGCATCTCGTTTCCGTGGATGGCTCGCCAGCACGACCTCGACGCGATGGGCGTGATCTGCGATGCTGACGCTACGACGGCAACGCCAGGCGACAAGAACCTGTTCAACGTCATTCGCCTCAAGATCCGCGCCGTGGACGACAAGGCGAAGCAGCGTCTCGTGCCGAAGGGCGGGAGCTGGGGCCTCTTTGGGTGGAACACCGTGCCGACTGCGTCCGAAGGGCTCGTGATCACCGAGGGCGAGTTCGACGCCATGGCAGTGCACCAGGCGACTGGGATGCCTGCGATCTCGCTCCCGAACGGCTGCCAGTCGCTGCCGCCGAGTGTCTTGCCGCTGCTTGAGCGCTTCAAGAAGATCTACCTCTGGATGGACAACGACGCGTCGGGACAAGCGAATGTCGAAAAGTTCGCGTCCAAGATCGGCGTCACGCGGTGTTACATCGTTCGCCCGTCCATGTCTGCCGCAGCGCTCAAGCCTGTGAAAGACGCGAACGACGCACTGCTCGCTGGCATGGACCTAGGAAAGATGGTACTCGCGGCCGAGCGCATCCCGCACAGTCAGATCACGACGTTTGACGAGTTGCGTCGCGAAGTGTACGAAGAGATACTGAATCCGCTGCGTGCGTGCGGTGTGCAGTCGCGCACGCTGCCGTCGCTCAACCGGCTGCTGAAGGGCCACCGCATGGGTGAAGTAACTGTGCTCACGGGTCCGACCGGCTGCGGCAAGACGACGCTGCTGAGCCAGCTCTCGATCGACCTCTGTGGCCAAGGTGTGAGCACGCTCTGGGGATCGTTCGAGATCAAGAACACGCGGCTGATCCACAAGATGCTCAACCAGCTCGCGGGCCGGAGTCTCCAGGGTGACTTGAAGGCGTTCGAAGGCGCGGCCGACAAGTTCGAGGCGCTGCCGATGTACTTCATGCGGTTCTTCGGGAGCACGGACGTGGATGAAGTGCTCGACGCGATGGAGTACGCCGTGTACGCGTACGACGTGCAGCACATCCTGCTCGACAACATCCAGTTCATGATGGCTGGTCAAGGCCGCGGCTTCGACAAGTTTGAGCGCCAGGACGCAGCGCTCGACAAGTTCCGAAAGTTCGCGTCGCAGAAGAACGTGCACCTGACGCTTGTGATTCACCCGCGGAAGGAGCAGGAGGACGTGGACCTGACGCTCACGTCCGTGTTCGGCACGGCCAAGGCGACGCAAGAGGCTGACAACGTGCTCATTCTCCAGCGCACGCGCGGGAACTCGAAGCTCGACGTGCGCAAGAACCGCTTCGACGGCTCGCTCGGGTCCATTCCGCTTACGTTCGACAGCAGTTCGAACTGCCTCAAGGAGGTGCATGAAGGCGAGATGCACGAGAGCGTCGCGGCTCTGGAACTCGAAGCGCAGATGGCGTTTGAGCAAAAGCTCCGGCAACAAAAGGCGCAGCGCGCTGACGTTCAAGCAAACGACTCGAACGGTGTGTTTGAGGCGGCTGAGCACGTCGGTGCACCAGCCCACGACGAGTCGTCAGGTGTCGAAGTGACGTTCTCGTACCACGAGGACGCAGGAGCGAGCCAGTACCAGTATGCGGCAGCCTCAGCGACTGCGACACCGAATGGACTCAACGGCTCTGCGGCGTACGCTGCACCTGCGAATGGCTCGACTGGCGTGAACGGCCACAGCGCACCATTGCACAGCGACGACAATGACGACGACGAGCGCAACTCGCCGCTGAACGGCAGCGGCACACACGGCGACTCGCCTGCGCGCAGTCCAAACGGTCTGAATGGCTCACGTCGCGAGCCGTTCTCGTCCTTCACGCCCATCATTACGCGATAGAGAGCGTCGAGGCGTAGTAGAGTCGAGAAACTGCGAGCGAGCGCGACGTCACGCGCCATGCACCTCTCGGTGTCCATCCATACGTGCATATAGGAGAGAGGTCTATTACAGTGGCGTCTTCACTTCGCACTGCTACTGTCGTCACTGCCACTGCCATTGTCTATCGGATCGAGAGCTGTTCGTAGATCGTCCAGGTGACGGCCGTCGAGAGCGTGCGTTTGAGCACGCGCGGCACGATGCCTTTCTTGAAGCCCCGCCAGCCCTCGTCCGTGAGGATCTTGCGCGCGGTCTGGCGCAGCGAGAGCGAGTTGCGCACGCTCGTGAGCTCGCCGTGCGCACCTTTGTCCAGGATCGAGAGCTGCATGCGCGTCTTCATGACGTCCGCTGGATGCACGACTGTCGTCGCGAGCACGCCGGCGACGACACCGCTTGCAAAGTGCACGCCGTACGTCGGTGCGGCTGGGAACTCGAGCTCCATTGCAGCTTTGAGACGCGTGTAGATGAGCACGTAGAGCCCTGAGAACGGCACGTCGCGGATGAGCGTAGGCACCATGCCGCGGTAGAGCCCGCGCACGCCTTCGTCGCGCAGCACGTGCTGAAACACCTGGAGGTTGCTCGAGTACGTACCGGGCGCCTGCCACTCCATGCGCGCCTTCACGATCGTGAACGGCGACATGACGCAGCCAGCAAACGTGCGCGCGAACGCGCCGGAGAGGAACGTGTTGATCGCTGAGCTCTGGAACGCGCTCATGCAGTGGTCGAGCGTCGTGAAGTAGAGCCCTGCGCCGCCAGCGACGCGGATGAGCGTCGGTGACGTGCCACGCCACATTGCCCGCATGCGTGTGAGCAGCTGCTCTCTTGCTGCGAGCTGCTGCTGCTGCTGCGTAAGCTTCGCCGTGGCTTGGTGCAGCGGGTCATCGAGCAGGTGCTGGAAGACCGAGGTCGGCTTCGTTGTCGCGGCTGCAGCGGTGGTGGTGGCGCCGAATGCGCCTTGCTGGTGTGTGCGCAGCACGTCGAGCGGCTGGAACGCAAGCGCCGAGATCATGCCCGAGAGTGCGCCGGCCGCAAGCTTCTTCGTCTTGCGCACATGTCCGGAGCTCTCGTCCGCGAGCGCAGACGAGTGGTCCGCTGCCGCGATCACTGCCACACGTGCCGCCATGCTGCGAAGAACGGCTGAAATAAAATGATTGCCTTCACTTGCCAACGCTAGTCTACGGCAAGAAAAATATATATATCGTTTCGGCCATTTGCCATTATACAATTGCATTGTAAAAATCAAAGAGGGGGGGGCAAATAACCTAACTTGTTAGGCTGGACTCCTTCTTCGGCCAGAGGACTGGCAGTCGAACTTCTATGCTACAATTCTAGTTA
>JAASFT010001012.1:0-10589 GCA_023333885.1 Globisporangium parvum
CTACAACAGCGACCACTACCCGATCACGGTCACGATCAAGGCTGGCGGCGGCGCGAGCACGCCGGTGCCACCGACGCAGGCTCCGACGCCGACACCGACGACACCGGCTGCGACGTCGCAGGCGCCGACCCCAGTGCCAACAACCCCTGCTGTTACCACACCAGCTCCGACGACGCCTGTTGTTACCACACCGGCTCCTACAACGACGGCGCCGACTCCGACACCGGCGACTCCTGTGACTCCGGGTCCGACGACCCAGTCGCCGACGCCGACGACTCCAGTTCCGACGATCCCTGTCAAGCCGTCGTGCTAAGTTGTTGGCCACCACCTTGCTGGCGCATGGGACCCCTGTTCTCGGCCATTCGCAACGTACTGATCTCCAGCAGATCTCCAGCATTCCGTTGAATACATCCGCCTATGTTGCGTCAAGGTCACCTGTGTTGTTGTTGTCGTCGCTTCACGTTGATGTGCCCTTTGTGCCTGGTTGAGCAACGTCAGCTGTCAGTGCGTGGCCGTGAACAAGATTCGCCATATGACTCCTCGAGTCAACCGCTTCAACCGATGCGCTGGATCGGGTCGAGCATCCCGCTGCTCGCATTCAGCAGCGGATGAGCCGAGAGGCGTCCAGTTGCGCAAACGTCGTGCCACTGGATTGGTGCTGCCGCCGTTGCGCTCCGCTCACTGTCACAGCCTGGACTCGAGACCCAAGTCTCTCGAGACGCAAAGGATCGGCAAGGCACAGTTGGAATCTGATTCGTGCACGAACACTCGATAATGGCTGCGCCGTCCGCTGACGCGCTTGTGCGTCTCCGTCTCGCACGAAGTACCAAGGCGTTGCTACATCACCTTGGCGGCAGACACCGCCGTCCTCGAGCGATCATGCTGCTGGACACAGGCTGCATCAGGTGCGCTGTGAACATGGCAGCAAGCACCGAGCTCCACTTGTGATGCAGCAGCATTTGCATAGGAGCTCTCATTGAGGACGCCCGGTGTCGATGTGTGCTACGCTACGCCATGCTCAATCAATCACTGCGGCGCCTCGATTCTGAGAACGACGCTGCTTCTCAGATGTGCAAAGAGGATCGAGTAGCGCGATGCGACGTGTACGTCGAGAGTCTTGAGTGGGCTTGCCTTGATCGATCCAGCAAGTGCGAGTGCTCGCATTGCGTCGACTTGGACTGGACTGGACTGGCAGCACAACGAGAGCAGAGGAGCGCGTCTTGTGTGTGCACGCATTCACATCTACGGTAGACCGAGTCACAGTTCGATCCAAAGGATCGCTCCGTTCGTTTCGAAAGCGCACGTGATGGCTTTGCACCGATGAACGTGTCGAGCGCGCGGCGTTCACTCTAACTCGCCTGCCTGCCTCTCGCTAGCCCGGGACGACGGCTTGATCTGAGAACGACGCGAGTGTGTTGAATCTTCGATGCTCGGTTCAGCGCGCTTCAAGCCTGTCAACTCCGAGGCGCAGTCCATCGCTCCGAGACGACATGACATGTAAGCGCGCGCGAGCTCCATCATCATCACCGCTGTCGTCTGCAAAGAGACGTCAAGAGGGCGGGCTCGTTAACGCTCGCGAGATTCGCGAGTGCGTCAACTGCACACTGCAGCACGAAGGACACCCAGCCACCCAGTCATTCGCTCATCGCTCGCGCATTCAGGTGAGGTAGGCATTGTGCACTCGGCAAGCTCGCCTTGCTGAGAGCTCGAGCGGCACCGAGCCGTTCATTCTGCAACTTGCCTCGCCCTCGACACACACGCACGCACGCACGCACGCAACTATGGTCACGATCAAGCTTCTCGCTGGTGGCGCCGCACTTCTCGCTGCTGCGTTCGCTGCGATCGAGTCCGACGCCGCGTTCCTTGCGTGCGCCACGGCTCCGACCACTGTTGGCGATCGCCGCACGGTCAAGACGCAGCTCAAGTACACGACGTACAACGCCGAGTTCCTCTTCTTGCAGGGACTCGGAACGCTCGACTGCCCCGGCGCGGACTGCAAGTGGGCGACCGCCACTGCGGCGCAGAACCACATCGTGCAGGTCGCCAATATCATCAAGTCGCTCGACTCGGACATCATCCAGCTCGACGAGGTCGAGGACTGCACGGTCTTGAACTCGCTCATCACGCAGCTCAAGAGCCTCGGCGACGCGACGTACAAGCCGTACTTGGTGCGCGGCACGGACACCGCTACGGGTCAGAACGTCGGGTTGCTCACGCGCGTGGACCCGTCTGCCGACCTGAAGCGCTCGACGACGGCACCGAGCATTCCTGTTAGCGGCTCAACATGCCCAAGCGCATCGGGGTACTCGAGCACTAAGAGCGTCTCCAAGCACTTCTACACGACGTTCAACGTCCCCGGCTTCTCCAAACCGATCACTGTCATTGGCGCGCACTTGCTCGCGAACCCAGAAGACAAGGTCCGGTGCTACGAGCGCGAGGCGCAGGCGACTGTGCTCGCGAGCCTCGCGAACGCCGCGATCCTGAACGGCAACCACGCGATCGTCTCGGGCGACCTCAATGACTGGTCCAGCTCGGTGCTTGACCGCAACAGCAACAAGCCGATCAGCAACGTCCTCGGCATCCTCACGGGCTCGACCATGGTCCAGGTCGCCGCGAACGCCGCGCAGACGTCGCGCTACACGCAGTGGTACGACGAGAACAACGACTGCACGTACTCGACGGCCGAGACCTCGAGCCTCGACCACATCCTCGTGTCCAAGTCGCTCGCAGCGAGCGTCACGAGCGTCAAGTTCAACAACGACCTCTACACCGCCGCATGCACGGGCTACAACAGCGACCACTACCCGATCACGGTCACCATCAAGGCTGTCTAAGCAACCAGTCGTCGCTGCGTTGCTGCTGTCCGTCCAATGTGCTGGTTGGATCGCCTTGAAGGACGCTGCTAGTTCGCGTGCTTGTCTGTCTTTCACGCTACGGATGCGCCGTGGGTCGCCTCGTGGAACTACCAATGAAGCCTTGGCTCATCGTTGATACGTTTGTTCGCGTGTGCTGTGCTGCTGTGCTGCTGTGCTGCTCATGCGCTCGCTGTCGCGGAGGAACAACGCGACCAGTGCGAGTGCGTTGAGTCTTCGTCGCGCTCCTGTGCACGATGCGTCTTACTGGCTCGAGATGCAGCCTCAGCGTAAGAGGTCTGGGCGTCAGTTGGTCATCTGTTGCCTGTCTGCATGCCGTGGCCGAGTGCGGTAGTGGCACTCTCTTGGCACTGCGCGTCTTCGCCCGTTGCCACACGCTGCTGTGCCATGTACGCGTCGTTGGACTCTGTCGCTGCTGCCGCCATCTGCTGCTTAGAGCTCCACGCTCCGCGCGACGCGTCTGCTCGTTGCGACCTTTTCGCGCAGTGCCCGCTGCGTCTTGCGCAAGTCCGTGGCAGTCGAGCTCTCGCACTCGTACTCGTCCAAGAAGCGCAAGACGTACGAGATGTGCTGGAGCTTTTGCTCGTCTGTGAGCTCGTCCAGTGCAGCGCTGCCTTCTGCGCCGTCCTCTCCCTCGCCGTCCTCGCCATTGCCAGCGCTGTCTAGTGCTCGGTCCGGCTCACACGCGCGCTGGATGGCGCAGCCGACAAAGTCTTCGTCTTCGACGCCCGGGTGCACGCTGTCTTCGTCCTCTGGGCTCAGGAGTTCGCTCACGGTCTTTGGGTTCGCAATGCCGAGCCACTCGATGTGTTTGCTCAAGTCACTCTCGATCTCCTGCTCATCGCGGCTCTTGCGTCGCACTGCTGCCGCTCCTGCTCCTGCTCCTGCCGGTGACTCGCCTGGCGCGAGCAATGGCACACCTTCGGGCCCTGCGCTCGCCACTGGAGACGCCAGGAGCCGCGTGCGGTGCCAGCACTCGGTAATGAGCTCAGGCGAGAGCGCGTGCCAGCACGCGACGCTCCACTCGATCGCTTGGCGCTGGCTGACTGCAAACGCGCGCGCGGCGCCTTGTTCGTACCGATCGAGTGCGTGCGCAAGCTGCTGGAGGCGATACCGCCGCTTGAACGCGGCGATGACGCCGGCGTGCAGTGGCTGGAGCGCATGGTGCGCGCCGTGCACTGGCAAGAACGCGACGTGGACGCTGTCGCACGCGAGGTTCGTCACGACGTGCGCGGCGGCGGCGTCCAGCAGCAGCAGCACGCACCGCCCGGCGTCGCGCATCGCAGCGTTGAACTGCGTGAGCCACTTCTGGAACACGAGCTCGCTCATGCACGCCTTCGCGTTGCTCTCGTACTGGACGCCGAGCGGCGGCGGGGGTTGGCGCACGCGACCAACCACGAGCGGCGCGCGGGCGTCAGTGCCGTCGCCGTTCACGCACACCGCGAGTGTGAGGCGATTGCGCTTGCTCGCGTTGGTCGCAGCGTCTGCGCTCCAGTCCGGGCAGAGGTCGTAGAACAAGCCAAACTCGTCGAACGCGTAGACGTCGCGCGGCGCGTACGCGGCGGTGAGCTGCTGGAGCTCCGGCAGCGAGCGCTCGACGACCTCGCGCTCCTTTGCGCGCTTGGCGTGGCCTTTGAGGCCGTGGCGGTCCTTGAACGCGTCGAGCCAGCCGTTCGAGAACACGAGGTCGTCCGCGCCGCTGTTTGGGTAGAGCAGCGCTGCGAACTTGCTCGCTTTCTTCTTGATCGCATTGCCCGACACGGGCTGCGCGCTGTGCTGCAGCGTGTGGAGCACCCAGTTCGCGAGCGCGCGGTCGAGCTCGGGGTGCTTCACATACCGCGGGCGCTTGACTGCGAGCTCAGCCGGAGGCATCGCGAGCAGCGCGTCGCGCTTCTTGAGCACGTTCGAGACCGTCGCTTGGCTCGGCGCGCGCGTGAGGTCGAACGTGCGCTGCGCCCAGACGCAGAGTGCGCGCTGGCTCATGCCCGGGTGCTGCGCCGCGTACTCGCAGAGCGCGAGCTTCTCGTCGTTCGACAGGTTCGCGCTGCGCTTCTTGGCGCTCGCCATGCTCATGACGACGACGACAACGACAACGTCCAGTATACTTGCGGTGTGCATGGCTGGGCTTTTATTTGTTGATCCATTCACTAAAGTACGGTCGCATGCTCTCAGTCGAATACTGAACTAAAGCGTTCGTGCCTGCGTATGCTGATGCGCTCGGCAAAGTACGATTCAACTGGATGCAAACAAACCACGTCGGATGGAGTCTCTCCTGTCCTCGTCCTCGTCCGCCGAGAAGCGCTCATGCTCCTCCTTCGACTCCTGCGGCTCCTGCGGCTTAGAAGAGCGCGAGTGCGGCAGCGCCGACAGCGAACGCGACGGACGCAAGCGTCGAGCCGTGCGTGATGGCGCTCGACGTCTTTGGGTCTGCGCTGGTGCTGCTGCCGGCGGTGTCGCTCTTGCTGTCGCCCTTCTTCGTGCTCTTGGGCGCCGGCGCCGGCGTCGGCGCGAGCGTCGCCTTCACGAGCGTCGGGTACTTGAAGCTAGCTGGCGCGGCTTCGCAGCCGTCGCCCGGGGCCGAGCACACTTCGCACACTTGCGCGTAGAGCGTGCGACGGCAGCCGTTCTTCGCGCTCGCGCACTTCTCGCTGTTCTCGTAGCACTTGGGGTTCGCCGTGGCGAGGGCCGCGATCGTCGGCAGCGCCGCCATCTCGCCCGTCGTGACCGTCGGCGCGAGCTTGTTGTACATCTCGACCATGTCCTTCGCGCGCTGCGCGTTCGCCTTCTCGTCGCCCGGGTTCTCCCAGAACTTGAGCGCGTTCGAGACCGTGAAGCCGCTGCCGGTGTTCACGGCCTCGAACTCCACACCGCCGTCCTTGCAGAACTCCGAGTAGCTGGCGTACGGCGCGCCCGTGGCCGTGTTCTTGAGCGACGTGATGCCGACGATGTCGTCGATGTTGATGTACCCGAGGATCTTGTACGCGAACGTGCACTTGCTGCCATCGGGCTTCGTCCCGAGCGGGCAGAGACCGCCCGGGTGCGACGCGCGGCACGCGTCCGTCTTGTTCTCGCGCACTTGGTCCGCGCAGCCGTTCGGGTACGAGAACCAGTAGTTCCCCGGGTACGGCGCGCGCGCGTCCGTGGTCTTGAGCTCGGCGCCGACGCTCGGACCGAGCGCGAGCTCGCCGCCGAGCCCGAAGAACTGCTTGCACTCCTTCGGGAGGTCCGCGCCGGCGTCCGTGCACTTGCCGCCGTCCATCGCGACGAAGCCCGTGTACTCGACCGGGTCGTGGTCCTGCGAGCTCGCGATCGCGTACGTCGGCTGCACGATGCTCATTTCGTAGAACACGACGTACTGCATCTTGTACTTGCGTTCGCACTTGACGCTCTGCTCCTTCACGTTGATGCCCTCTGCCTGCACGTACATCAGCGCACCTTCGACGCTCGCGGTGTTGACCGTGTCCATCGCGGCGCGGTACTGCTCGTCGATCGTCTTGCCAAACTTGGAGACCCAGACCTTGGCCTTGGCGTCCCACACCGGCGCGTCGCCCTGCACGCGCGCCTGCACGGACGTCACCTGCTTCATGCGCCACTTGTTCGCCGTGTCGCCGACCGTCGCGGCCGAGGCGCCGGAGCCAGACGACGCCGTCTTCGACACGCCTCCTTCCTTTGCCACCTTGACGTGAAAGTGCGCGGCGTCGCCGATCGACAGCGCCGCGGCCACGAGCGCCGTGAGAAGCGTGAACTTGCGCAGCATCGTGTCGGTGCGAGACGAGAGAGAGAGAAAGAGAGCTGTCGAGCGAGAGAGAGCGCGCTGTTGGCGGCGAAAGCGCGAATGAATGAGTGAGCACCGGACGCACTCGCTCAGGTGGAAGTGCAAGGCCAGTGCTCCGATCGGAGCTCTTGGCTCGCGAGAGAAAATCCTTTGATTGATTGTGTGGCGCAATGCAACGTTAGGTGACACGAACCGAAGAGTGGGTGAAAATCAGGCTGAGAATCCAAAGACTGAAATTTTGACTTCAAAGCGACGCCAAAACGGCAGAGACTACTGCCACCGATTGAGCCAAACGGATCGACCATGCGAGTGAGCGGAGTTAGGCGTTGACGTCGTAGCTCGCAAGCAGCACGAGCACGTAGAGTAGACACACAGACGTACCCGTGGCAATCGCACACTGCGACATACAACGCCGCTCTGATGCACTACCAGCGATCTCTCTTTCATTCGCACTCGTTCTCGCGCTATAGAGCCTTATAGCAATGGATCGACTGACTGACCGCGCTCATTGCTCTTCTCTCTTCTCTTCCACACACACACGCACACAAGCAAGAGAGCTCACGAGATAGCACGCACGCGCTGAGCCGCTGCTGCAAGTACAACTTGCGAGGCCACTCACACTCTGCCACTGCTGCTGTTGCTGTTGCGCTGTTGTTGAGTGGAAACAAGAGGCAAGTCATCGCCGCGATGCTCGTCCATGGTTCCAAGACCGAGACCAAGAGAAAGACTGAGACTGAGCTGGCTGGATGTCTGTAAGTGTCGACATGCTCGCTCCGCACGCGATAGCGGATCGACAACCTCACGAAGTCGCGCTCAAATCGCCCAAGACTAGCCCTGAGCGGATCGAGCGTGGACCGCTTCGCCTGCCAATGGCCCATTCAGTCAGTCGATGCAACAATGGTGCTGACTAGGCAGCCGACGACGCGCTCGCGCCGTCAGCGAGGCAGAAGCACCTCTCGAGCATCCCGTGTGCTCGGGTCAGCGCTGACATTGCGTGGCGTGTCTGGTCGAGTCGACGCAAGTGGGTCTGTCCGAGCTGCGAAAGCACTTCGATGTCTACGATGCACAGTCGTAGCCGAGCCCTACCGCCACTCTTGCTGCATTCAGCTGAGCGTGCATGCTCGAAAGCAGGCAGTGTGAGTGTACTAGTACGTCAGTTATGGGAGACGATCGCTGCTGCCTGCGAGAGCGTTGTGCGTTGCCGAGACCTTCGTCGATGTCTTGCGTGCCCATGTTGATCTGTCCACGATTCAAGCTGCGAGCGCCGAGCAGTGCGAATGGGTGTGTTTGTACTATGTAGCACACTGCAAGTAGCAAGTGTGTCGCGCAGTGAAGGACACTGCGAGTGATGCGGTGCTGTCTTGCGCTCGTTGCGCAGTGAGCAGCTCGAGCGACGCGGAGTGAGTACGAGCACTGAGCTGAGTGTGTTTGGTTGGAGCCCTTGGTGCCACGCCAAGGCGGCTGTTATCTGGCTGCACGTTGATATCATATGGCCGATCGGACTCCGCTCTCCGGCCAACTCGCTGCTTCCCAGTCGCCACATGTTCATCCATTCGCGCACCAGCAGGAGCGCTTCACTTCGCCGCATGCTCCGCTCGAGCTCTTCTCGTTGCCACGAGGTCTCGCCGCGCTTTTTCGCGTCGGTGCCAACAGCTCCTTCCTCATTCCCACACTCGCGCGCTACGACGCGAGACGACAGGTCATCTGCACTAGCGCGCGCACGCACACACGCTCTCGCGTGATACAGTAGCGCAGCCATGCTTCTCCCGCGCCACGTCCGCCTCGTTGCGACGACAGCGCTGCTTCTGCTTGGTTCTACAGCTCCTGCACTCGCGGAGACCGTCACCGGTACGAATTCGCTGACGTTCGCGGACATCGTGAGTGCTGTCGTCGCGAAGAGCAGCACAGGCAGCGCTTCTGCCGCTGGTAACAGCGACAGCAGTAGCAGGCGCGACGCGACGACACCAGCACCGAGTGCAACGACGAAGAAACCGAGCTCCACTTCGACTGCCAAGACGCCAGCGCCAAGCAAAGCAGCGCCGTCGTCTGCATGGCGCATGAAGACCGTGACGTCGATCCAAGCGCGCGTGCAGTCCGATGAGCCGTTCTGGGACGAAGAGCACAGCGTGTACGTCTCCAAGTTTGGGGATACGTTCGCTGACAAGTACCGAGGTGCACTCGACACCGTCAACACGGCGAGCGTCGAAGGCGCGCTGATGTACGTCCAAGCAGAAGGCATCAATGCGAAGGAGCAGAGCGTCAAGTGCGAACGCAAGAACAAGATGGAGTATGTCGTGTTCTACGAGATGCAGATCGCGCAGACCGTCAACTCCGTGGCGCACTACCAGTCAGGTGCACCGACGCTCGAGTACTGTCCGTTCGTCGCCATGGACTCGAACCGGTGCACGCCGACGAACGGCGAGAAGCTCCCAAAGGAGTGCGACCAGTTCAACGGACTGAACGGCGAGGCGAACCTCGGACCGTGCGTTGGTGGCGAGAGCAAGGAGTCGGACTTCCGTGCGCCGTACCCGAACACGTACTGGTTTTCGTTCCCGAACAGCTGCCCTGGCACTGCGCGTTCAGACAAGACGGACAAGTGCCGCGCTGAGCAGCCTGGCGGGCTCTGTCCGTTCGGAACTGCGCCAGACGGACTCGCGTGCACGTTTGCGTACAAGATCCTCGGGTACCTCAAGCTCGACGACCTCGTCGGCATCACGGCGCTCACGAACAAAGCGACTGGGAAGAAGTACGCCAGTTTGAAAGAGTTCTGCGAAGCCGGCGGCGTCGAGTTTGACGCGGACCAGGCATCCCAGACGCTCACAGTGCACGCTGCACTGCCGTTCTGGAAAGACCCGACGAGTCCAAAGGCGAACGAGGCGCGGTTCCAGAAGATGGTCGCGCTCTACAACAAGATGGTCAAGCAGAACGCCGACAAGATGACAGCGCTGTCATCCATTGCGACGCTCACGAAGACGAACCCGCCGTGCTACGCCAACAGCATCCAGTGCGCGCGCGCTGGCGGCGGCTGCAAGCGAGTCAACTACTACCAGACGTGCGAAGTGTGCGAGAGTTCAGGAGACACTGCGTGTGTGAAGGCGCCCAGCAGCTTCTCGTTCCCAACGCTCAGTCGAGACAAGACTTTCAAGCTCGACCCAACAGGCGCTAGCGGCAGCACCAAGTTCATGCACAAGACGAACGCGACGTCGTCGTCCGAGAGCGGGTCAGACGCAGTCGAAGAAACGATCGTGCTCAGCAACGGCAGCGCAGATCAGAGTGACGACGCGTCGGCTGCGACCTCGGACGCACCGAGTCCCGTGAGCCCGCCAAAGAAGTTGGCGAGCGCAGCAGGAGCGAAGCGAGTTTCCGTCCAAACAATCGTCGCAATGAGTCTCGTGCTCGCAACAGCCGCGAGTCTCTGAGCGCCGTCCGTCGCGATTGACGGTCGATCTCGCCCAAGCCGACCAAGGACGCGTGTCTGGCAGGATGAGATACCGCGTAGAGAAGTTGGATGTAGTCGACCTGTGTGTGCGTGCGTGTGTCGAATGCTGGCTCCGAACTATGAACAAGCGAGTGAGTGAGAACCACGGCTACTGCGTCTTGGTCGGGAATGGTGCGAGACGTTTTCACAGCGCAGCCGTCTTTAGCCTCTCACTTGCTCAGTCGCCACAGCAGCACCGACACGAGCACGCCGCGCGCTATCCCAACGCCGACAGGCCATCAGCCTCTCGCCCACGTGCCTGTGTGCACGACCACAAGCTGCGCGATTGACAAGCAACAGCGACAGCAACACTCCACGCCAGCCGCGGCGATGCGCCGATCTCGTTCCGATCAGGAGCTGGACTCACCACTACCGCGAGTACAACAAGATGGCAGACATGGCCGCAAACATCGCAATGGACACGAAGCGATCACAACAAACGAGTGCACCTGAAGGCCGCCAG
>JAASFT010001013.1:0-10586 GCA_023333885.1 Globisporangium parvum
AGTGACTGACTGCACACGCCTCTGCTCCAACTCGGAGCACTCAAGGCAACCTCCGACACTCGGATGCTTGGACAGGACAGGACAAGCGAGTGATCAAAGACTTCACGTTGCTCAGGCTCGACTCACAGCAGCTCACGTGAGAGCACAACGCAAGGACGGGTGGACGGACAAGTGGACAAGTGGACATCGACGTAGCATTACAACACACGCGAAGACGTCCACAGCCATCGGTGCCTATCGCACTCGCAAGGCTCTTTTGGTGCCTCGCATCGGCCTAGCGCTCGGGTCCTCATGGCGATCACTGCCATGAACAACCCTCACTGCTCTGCTATGCATACTCACTTGCGCACAACGTCTTCGGTCTTCGACACGACCTCGTCGTACACGTGCGTCTCGACGACGTACTCGTCGTCGTCGTCGCTGTCGTAGCCGCCGAGGAGCGCGACGTACTCGGCGCGCGCACGCTTCGCGGCCGCCACGCGCGTCGCGACGAGGTCCTGGAACTCCTGCCGCAGACGGTTCTTCTCGGCTTGCTCGGCCGCGATGCGCTCGCGCTCCTTCATGCGGTCCATCTCGTTGAAGCGCTTCTCGTACTTCTTCAGGTGCTTCACGACGTCTGCGTACTCCTTGTCCGAGAGCAGCGAGCGTGAACGCGGGCAGTTCACATCGTTGCAGCGCCACCAACGCACACACGATAAATACATCGTCGTGTTCCTACTCCTACGTGCTGTTCAGTACTCCTGCTGCTGCTACTGGTTCTCAACGCACTTGCCACTTGACACTCGCACACCAACACTCGCTACTACCTAGCAACGCAATTGCGCAGCTGGATGATCAGCTCAGCTTTGCTGCGCGCTTTGCCGACGCCGTCGACAAAGTAGAAGAACTCGGACCGCGCGAGGCTGTACATCTTGCTCAGGTCCATGAAGTGGTGCGTCTCGAGCACCGGCACGACGCGCGTGCGCGGCTCCGTCTCGCGCGCAGTCTGCACGACGCGCGCCAGTGCCGCCGACATCTGCTTCCGCGCGTGCTTGTCTTTCTCCTGGGAGCTCTCGACCACAAGCACGAGACAGCTGCACGTGCTCAATTGCTCCACTGCCTTCGTCGGGTCGAGCGCTTCCGTCTGGAGTCCGAAGCGCGTGAGCTCAGTGATCAGGCGCTGTGCGAACGCGTTCTCAGACGAGTATGAGTACACGCGCACGCACTGCTGCGGTTGCTGGTGGTTCGCACTGCCACCGTCGCCGCCCTTGCGCTTTAGAAAGTGGACATGGCGACTCGCATCTGCGCCGTCCGTAGCATTCGTTCGATCGCCAGTGCCAGCGTCAGAGCCAGTGACATTGTCGTTGGGGCTGTTGTCCTCGCCCTCCTCGCTGTCATCGTCGTCTTTCGAGTCCTCGAGCACAGTCGTCATCTGCCGGAGCTTGAACTTCTCGGACTTGTCGTGCGCGAGCATGTCTTTCTCTTCGAGGTCCAAGCGCCGCTCCGTGCTCATTGCCGCCTTCACGACCGGCAGCACGGACTGGATCTTGGACGCGAACAGCACGTCGTTGATCTCAAAGAGCACTTTGCGGCCATCTTGGCGCTTCGAGACGATGAAGTCGTTGAACAGAATGCGGTTCTTCACTGGCACGAGCGTCTTCAGAGCCATAGTAGAGAGAGAGAGAGACACACACACAGTCAGTCAGTCAGTCAGCGGTCGTGCAGCTTGAGGTCGCGTCCTTCTCTCTCTCTCTCATACACACACAGGCGCGCACACACACGCATACCTCTAGTGGAGCCATCGCTGCTTTGCTCCCTTCTTCGACGATCAGTCCGACGACTGCAGTAGCAACAGCAACATTGTCAGCTATCTCCAGGACACGCCCACCCACACCCACAGCCAAGCAGCAACCAGCAGGTTCACGAGACACACAGGACCAACACGCACCTGGCTTCCGGATGTTCTTGGCGAGCGCGAGCTCTTTCAGACACCACTCGGACTTGGTGTACCCGTCGCAGACGAGACTGAGCACGACCGAGCACTTTTGAATGCCGCGCGCGATCTCTTCACGCCAGACAGCGCCGCCGCCGATGCCGCTCGGGTCCATCGTGTCCATCCAGCACGTGAGCGCGCAGTTGTTCTCCAAGTACTCGCGCACGTGCTGCGCAAACTCAAAGTGCGTGTGCGTGTACGAGATCATGACGTCGCGACTCCCCGCCTCCTTCTTGAGCTTGAACTGGAGCTCCGTTGACGTCGTGCAGTCCACAGGCCGCTTCCCAAAGCTGTTTGTCGTCATCATGTTCGCGCCGCACTTGATGAGCGACAGCGCGGTCTGCCGGTTCTCGCGCTGGAGCGCAATGTGGAGCGCCGTGTCGCCGTTCACGACCTTGTACTTGAGCGATGCACCAGCGCTCACGAGACTCGAGATCGTGTGGACGCTCACGCCTTCGGCTTCTGCGGCGAAGCACAGGATCGGGTTCCCTTCCACATCCTGTGCGTTCGGATCTGCACCGTTCGCGAGGAGCAAGTCGACCATCTCTGGGTGGTCATTGTGTGCCGCCCAGTGCAGCGGTGTGCGACCGTCGCGGTCCTGTGCGTTCGCATTCGCACCTTCCCGCAGCAGCAAGCGCGCCGACGAGATCTCGCCGACGATCGCTGCCCAGTGCAGCGGCGTGCGGAGGTGCACGCCATCGACGCGCTCGCCGAGGGTGTCGACAGACGTCCCGTGCGCCAGCAGCGACTTGACCCTCGCAATGTTCCCAGACGCTGCCGCCGCGTGAAGCGGCGTGAGCGCAACGTCAGCGCCTGCTTCGACCAAGTAGTCGCTCAGCGACGACCGCAGCGTGAACGCCGCGCGCTGGAGCGGCGTCGCAAACGTCTGCATCAGTCCTGAGAGCGAAACCTTGGCGACGTGGAGAAAGTTCGCGCCGTTTGCGACGAGCAGCTGCAGCACTTGTGGGTCGTCGGCGACAAAGATCGGCGGAAGCACACCGGCGCGGTAGTAGAACGACGCTGTTGGGAGCGCGTTCACGTTGGCGCCGTTCTCAATCAGCAATCGCACAACATTCACGTGGCCACTTGCAACGGCGCCGTGGATCGGCGGCAGCAGCACAGTGCACAGGATCGCTTTGAGCGGCGACTTGAGTCCATCTTGCGTCCGGATCTGTTCGTGATGTCACAGGAGCAAGACTCGTGAGACCAGCGGTCGCAAAACACTAGGGGACTCGCCACGCCTCCAGCAGCAGCACCACGTGCATGTCAATCGAGTCATCGAACGGAGGCACGTACCAGGATGCGCGTGCAGATCTTGAAGATCAAGCCGAGGTTAAAGTTCACGCGCGCGACTTTGTCGAGGGCGTTCACGTCAAAACCGTGGAGGAGCAAGAGGTGGACCATCGTCGTGTTGCCGTGCATCGCAGCGACGTGCAATGGGTTCTTGCACGACATCGCAAACGCGTAGCACCAGAGCACTGGCGTGCGGTACAGGTCGTTCACGCACGCAATGCCGTACTTGTCGTTCGCGTCGTCCAAGAGCTTCTGCGCCGCGTCAACGTCGCCGCGGATCACGGCGCGGTACAGTTTCTTCTTAAACGTCTTGACACTGCGCGAGTGCTTCGTCAGTCCTGGCCACGACATGATCCTTGCAAGAGAAAGAGAGCGAGAGCGAGAGAGAAAGCCCAAAGCAAGCAAGTACCCGACACTGTCAGACACGAATCGCTATTGCCACAGTCGCGCACACAGCACTGGCACACAGGACGCACCGCTTGAGCCACGAGTTCATCGCAGACGTGTGGTTCGCGTCGTTCGCGCCGTCGGCTTGGAGCTTCTGGTGCGTGATGAAGCGACAGAAGAGCACGATCTGTCGCATGAGCACGCACCACATGACGAGCGACGAGTAGAGCATCGCGATCTCGCTCGCAGTGTACGTCTCGTGGCACCGGATCGTCTCGGGCAAGTTCAGGACCTGGTCCGCCGCAAAGTAGAGCATGAACGCCATCTGCGCCGTGATGATGAGCTCGCACACTTGCAAGTACGCGCACCGGACGATGCGGTTGTCTTTGCTCTTGTACAGCGCGACGTACTCGGACGAGAAGAGCACCGGTACGACGAGCAGGACGTTTGGGATCCCAACGTAGTGCATCCCGCGCAAGAGCTGCAAGCGCCAGTCGCACGCGTCGTCGCGCTCTGGAGGCAGCAGGGACGGTGGCGGTAGTGGCGATGACGCGTCCTGGAGCTGCAGTGCGCGGTGCGCAATGCGTCTTCCGTGCGCGTCGTGGCTCGCGTTGAACGTCGCTTTCACAAAGATCACAGCGAGGACGTCGAGCGCAATCACGACGACCGAGCACACGACGAGCCAGTAGGCAAAGTACGAGTTGTTGATCTTGCCCCAGACGCGCAGGAGCGACCGGTGGAGTCCGCGACCACGAGCGCCGGTCTTGAATGACTGCGCTGTTTTGTCGGCGACAATGTGCGCTGGTGGAGCTTGCTGTTGCTGGACGCTGCCAGCATCAGACGTCGAGCGCACGCGCTGGACGTGACTCGGTCGCATCGACGCTAGGATCTCTTTGTCGACGTCGGTCAGGCGGTCCAGACCTGTCGACTCGATCGACGACTGCGTGCGGAGCCGCAGCACTGCAGGCGACGAGAGCCCGAGCTCTGGGTCGAACAGGTCAATCGGCGTCCCACAGTCATCAATGGTGTCCGTGGCAGTCGGTGCGACGAGCTCCGGACCAGCAGCGGCACTCGCATCTCCACTAGTTGCATGAAGCATTGCAGTTGTCGTTGTCTTTGCGAGCGGCTGGTTCGCAGTGTTGCCCATCGAGCCGTAGTTGGGCTTCTCGTCCTCCTCTTCTTCGGAGCTCAGGCTCTGCGACTCGCCCATGAGGCACGGATCGCTCCGCTTGTGCAGCGCTCGGAGCGCTCGCGCTGCTGACGCCGCCGAAGCGTTTGACGCCGTGGCGGACGCGCCAGGGAGCTTCTTGAACTTGAGGATCGCAGTGCTCGCGAGCGACGGGAAGCCAAATGAACTGCCCCCACCGCGCGAGCTCGCACCACCAGTGCCAGTGCCGCTGTTGCCTTCGGCCACGCTGTCCAAGTCGCCGCGGCTCCTGAGCTTCCGCGCAAACTTGCGCTTCTGCTTCTCGCGCTCGCGCTGCTTCGCTCGCTCGTCGCGTCGCTGCGCTTTTGCCGCATCCTCGTTGTCGCGCGCATGCGCATTGCCGTCGTTGGCGCTCTCGTCGCTGCTCTCGTCGCTGCTCTCGCTCTCACTCGAGCTCGACTCGGCCGCGCCGCCCAGGAACGAGAGTCCGAGTGCGCGCGTGACAGCTTCAATGTCGACGCTCGTCGCGTTCGCATCGCCATCCTCATCGGCGTCTTCGGCAATGCGCGGCGGCGTTCGCTGCGCAAGCGGCGCTTTCTTCTTCATGGCGTGGGTTGTCGCACTGATGGCGTCGCTCGTGCAGATGTGATGTGGAGAGCTCACACACCAGGATCAACGAGGCAGAAGTGTGCAAGGAGCCGCACGCAGGAGCAGACGCGCGCGCGTCAGATCGAGGGGCAGACGACGACAAGTGGAGCTCGCAAGTGCACGCGCACGTCGTCGAGAGGCGAGAGCGGCGAGCGAGAGCGCGCGCTTACGTTCACCTTCGTCGTTCACCTTTGTCGTTCGCGGCAGATTCGCTTCTGCTTGATTTGATTGCCAAGTGATGTGCGAATATTTCGACCAATCACAACATCGGTCGATTGTTTCAGCGAATCAGAGGAGATTAAAATTTCTAATATTGACCAATCGTTCGCGAGTGATTTGTACGACTGGCCGTTCTTTCACACCGACACTTCGCTGTCAGCTGATCGGATGCTAATGCTGGCATTTCAAACAGCACGTGCGAGCCAAACGCTGTGCAAAATCCAATGTGGCTGGTCATCCGCCACCAGAAGCTGTCAACCTTGCGTTGACTCGTCGTGTCTCTCCTTCACCACCACCAGCAGCGCGTTCGCACTCGCACTCGCTCGCTCTCGTTGCCGTCGTCCTGGGATCGTACTCAGGACGCTCACGAGTAGTGTCAGCACTCAAGCGTGGTTCTTTTCGCGAGACCCCTGGGTACATGGAGCTGACGTGTCGAGCGTGGCCGACCAGCTAGCTCCCACCGAGAAGCAGATCCGAGCGCTCTCTCCCTTTGCCGCTGCTCCTTGCGCTCGCTTGTACTCCATTTGGCCATTAGTCTGCAGGAACCGCAGTGACAGCTTGGACAGACGGCTTCCACATGGTGCTGTCGCCGTCGCCGTCGCCGGGACGCATTCAGTGGTGGTCGCGCACACTGGAGGCGTGGTGGTGGGGATGAAAGTCGACAGTGAACGCGCCGGACTTGCGCACGCTCTCGAACACGCGCGATGCATTGCTGAGCCACTCGCGCAGCGTCATGACATGGTGCGTCGCGGGATTGTTTGAGAACGACGGCGCATTCGGCAAGCGCTGGACAAAGCGTTGCCACCGTGCGACTGCGTCTAGGACGCCACACGTAGTAGTTCCCACACGCACGATCAGTTCGACTCACACCTACGAGCAGCATGCGCTCTCAACCCAAGCTCACGAGGTCGACACGAACGCACCGTCGTAGTCTTCGTAACGACTGTGTGCATGGGTCGCTTTCGCTGCGGAGTGTGCTGGCTTGGGCGGCAGCACAAAGACTGGGATCTGCGGCTCCTGCTGGTTCAACACGCTCTCCTCGCTCGAGCGCTCGAACGCTGCTCTCACGTTCATCCGGCAACACACACACGAGAAGCGTCAGTGTGTCGATCAAGCGAGAGCCACCAAGCGAAGTCAGTCAGTCAGCAGTTCAGTCTTGACGTACCAAAGAGCGACACAGGTTGCGCAGTGCGGTAGAACGCACCCGGCCACGCACGCTCAAGAGCATGTACGTGACGCGCCAGCAGCGTCTGCTCCTTGTAGAGCAGCGCCGCGTCTGGGAGCTGCGTCGCGACGAACAACAGCTTTGCGACGTGCTTGTCTTTCACACTGCCCGAGATGTGTGGGAGGCGACAGGTCTGGAGCCGCGCTTCGACGAGCTCGAGGAAGCGCACGACGTCGCGATCGGCAAGTCCATCGTGCGCAATCACGACGTAGTGGCAGACCGAGAGCAGGAACGTCGCGAGCTGGAGCGAGTGCACTTCGACCTGCTGCTCCGGTGTGAGTGCGCCAAAGCGCTGCTGGGACTCGCTCTTGCTCAGTGCGTCGCACAGCATCGCGCTGCTCAGCATCGGCTGCGTGTCGAGCAGCACGAGACTTGGACTGCGCGTTGCGCCGCTTGGGTCGTGGCTCACTGCCACGTCGACGCCACGCGTCTCGTAGTCGCCAGTGAGCAGTGTGTCGAAGCTCTGCGTGGCAAAGATGCTGCTGCGACTGGGAGGATTCGCGTTCGAGTTCGTGCGGCTCGCGGCACCTTTCGTAGGATGCACGGACGGCGACGCGCGCGCTTTAGGCGACTCCTGTTGCCGACTCGAGCTGTGCAGGAGCGACAGGAGAGCCGACTTGCCAACGCCGTCAAAGCCAAGGACACCGACGACTGTGAAGTCTGTGAGCTCGAGACAACCAGCGAGCTTCGACGAGAGGTCCGTGGCGAATTGGTACTGCGCGCTGATGAGCTTCACGCTCGTTGCAGGCGGTGTGACTAGGCTCGCGTGCTGTGGTGTCGCTAGTGCTGCTGCGCTTGGCCGTATCAGCGCTGGGGCAGTAGTCGCGCCGGCTGGCTGCGATAGCGGCGACGGCGCCATCTTCTTCACGCTTGGCGAGCTTGACGGTGGCGGCTGGTACAGCGTCCGGACTGGACCGTCACCACCGCCAGTCGAGTGGCGACTCTGCGCAGTGTACAGCTGAGCGTGGTCGCCACTGCTTTGCTGATGCTGCCGCGTGTTCACGTGAAGGTGGTACCCCGCCGTGCCTTCGCTGTGGCGAACGCTGCCACTTACAGCAGGCGGACTGCTACGCATGACCGTCGTCGCAGAAGCAGGCGCGTCACGGGTGTACAAGCTCCCCATTGCAGCAGTTGGCGGCGCGAGCGCTCCGGACGCGCGCATGATCGTCGGTGGCGGGTGTTTCGCGAGGATGATTGCGGGTGGAGCGGCGCCAGGTGCGCTACTGTCACCTCCGATCGAAGCAGGCGATGCTATCGATGAAGCGCTTGCAGCCTTCACTCTCGTCTGATCCGCGCCACAGCCGGCACACGTGAGCATCGCGCGGCACACACAAGCAAGCAAGTGCGAGTGGCAACGATGCAGTCAGACGCACCCGCGTGTTGCCACCACGAAACGCACGCGCCGAGGCGCCGCCTGCACTCGCATTTGCTGCGGCATGTCCACTGCCGCTGCTCGCAATGGCAGATGCAGTTGGCTGGCTGCTCTTGGCTTGGCTGCCCACGGCGCTACTGCCTACGCTGCTCGTGCTGCTGCGTCGATTCCCGCTGCCGCTGCGCTGCTTGTCGTCCATTTCCATTCATCCATTCCCACACACAAACACATAGTGTGCGCCAAACGCAGCAGGTGCGTGAGGACACACACACGACACACTGTTGCTGCCATGCAGCAGACGCAGTCCCGACCTTCTGCCGCTGCTTGAGCGGCGTGTTCTCGCGATCCATTGCGCTTGCTCGTGGTCGCGTGTTGTGCTGGAGGTGGCGATAGTGAAAGTCAGAGTGATGGTCAAATGAGCTCTTCGAGCGACCAGGAGCGCTGGTCCTCGACGGACGCACTCTCGCCTGCTCACTGCCGCTGCGCTCGCTCACGCACCTGGAGAGAGAGACCCAACGCACTGACCAGACGACTGACTGGCTGACACATCGATGCAACAAACTCACGAGCGTGTTCAGGCACTCGCTTCTCCAGCGCAGGTCGGTTCGTCGACTGCCACTCTACCTAACTTAGTATACATGCTTGTACTTCTCCTTCCGCTGCGACCGCTTGACGTCGCGACTGCTCTTGGCCGCGCGCTTACCGTCGTAGCCCTCTGCGCGCTCGCGAGCGCGGTCTTTCTTCTGCCGCGCACGGCGCGAGAGCGTTCCAGACGACCCAGATGTCGCGCGCGTGAGCATGTCGGACTGGGCGATCTCCGAGTCAAACGCGCCGAGTGCTTGGCTGAGGGCATCGACAGGTCGCGGGGCTGCGCGTGCCGCCTCTTGCTGCTTCTTGCGTGCGTCGCGGGCTGCAGCGCGCTCTGCGTCTGCGCGCGCTTCTGCCGCTTTCTCAGCGCTCTTGGCCGCAATCAGCTGCTGCGCCGCCGAGAGCGTCGACACGACACCGCCGCTAGCATCAAGCGCGAGCCCGAGTCCAGAGAACGCCGACATCATGCTGTTCTTGGTGTTGGTACTGCTGCTGCCACTGGCAGTCGCATTGCTGAATGTCGAGCCAAATGCGCCGAACGGATTGCGAGTCGGCGCATTGCTCTGCGGCCACTGGATCGATGACGATGTCGCCGCATTAGACGGAGCTGCTGCTGCTGCTACTGTCGTTGCGCTGGTGCCATTTGCTGCGCCAAAGACGTTGCCGAGGCTCGACACGAACGGCGCCTTTGCTGCCATCGCGCTCGTGGTGGTCGTGCTTGTCAGACGTGGTCGATGTGATCGATGCTGTTGATAGTGCAGTCTATATTTGCAGTTTTGCAGTTTGACAAGTCTAGAATACAAAATGAAGTGATTTGGAATGGCTGGTCGCGAAGCAGGAGCAATCTTTTCGCGCGTCACATACATTACACAAGTGCATCGTGCGAAAATCTCATCCGTGCGAGCCACTCACTGCAACACTCCCTTCTCGAGCTCTGTCACTCGCATCCGAACGCACGAGAGACGACCATGGCGCCGCCGCAGCAGACGTACGAGCAGAAGCTCGCGAGCCTCAAGAAGCAGGCCGAGTACTACGCCGACTACCTGAGCGACGAAGAGGAGGAGGACGCCGTGACGACGCAGAAGCACGATGAAGACGACTTCCTCAAGGACTTCTCCATGTGCGTCGTCGTCGGCGGCTTGCCGGTCGTCGACAGCGCCAAGCACGCCAAGCTCTCGGCGGTGCTCACGAAGATCTTTTCGCAGGTCGGCGCGGTCGTGGACCTGAGCATGCCGTTCGGCAAGAGCGGGAGCACGACGGGCTTTGCGCTCGTCGAGTACGAGCAAGAGGCGCACGCGAACGAGGCCGTGCGCACGATCAACAACTTTGCGCTCGACAAGCGCCACACGATGCTCGTGAACAAGTACAGCGACATGGACAAGTTCGCGAAGACGCCGGCGGCGTTCGTGGAGCCCAAGGTCGAGAAGTTCGTCGAGCCGAAGAACCTCAAGAGCTGGCTCACGGACAGCGCGCGGCGCGACATGTTTGCGCTCCGCCACGGGTCTGAGACCGAGCTGTTCTGGAGCGACAAGGGCGACGTGACGCTCGACTATGACGGCGCGCGCGAGAAGACGAACGGGAAGCAGTGGTGCTCGCAGTACGTGCTCTGGTCGCCTCATGGGACGTACCTCGCGACGTTCCACCCGCAGGGTCTGGCGCTCTGGGCCGGCGACAAGTACGAGAAGGTCGGCCGGTTCGCGCACAAGAACGTCAAGATCGCCGTGTTCTCGCCGAA
>JAASFT010001014.1:0-10577 GCA_023333885.1 Globisporangium parvum
CGCCGGTGCTTTCGCCATGGGGTCGGTCCTGCATCTCCGAGCCTGCGTCTTGCGTCTTGCGTCTTGCGTTTTGTATATGCGGTGCAATGTGCAGTGTGATCTGATGTGTGAGGCGCTGCATAGCTGTGACGTGTTGTGTGGCCGGGCTCGACACTTTGGATACTCTACTGTGGTTGACTCCCGACAACCGTCTCTCTTGTGGCTCAAGTCTCGGTCCCATCCATCCATTCACTCTCGCACACCACGTGCTATCAGAGCTCGTAGACGTACCCTGGCTGGGTCACCAAGCGCGAGTGCACTTCGCAAAATGAGTTCGCCATCGGTGCGCTGACGCAACCGTCAAAGATGCAACATAGCGCAGCGCTACTGGAGCTTTCGTGCCGCTTCAAGCCCTCGCCGTGCGACCAGCACATGCCTTTGCTCTTGATGCCGCGTACACAGCCTTCGACTTTGCAAGCGATCGAGCCGCCTGTCAACCGCACGTGTCGAAGGTACGTCCAATGTGGCACGCCGACATCGATGGTCATGTGCCACGAGTGAAACCACACGCGGTGAGTCGAGAAGGAGCGGCAATGGAGGTGACGTCAGTAGGCGGTCTTCCAATAGGGCGCATGTCAGCAGCTAGATGAGAGGTGTTCGTACCGTGCCGCCAGCAGAGCCCTCGCTGTTTGGCGCTCGTGTTGCAGCCATCCACCGAGCACCGCTTCCCTCCCTGCCACATATCCAACCACATCGTACACGACCATACGCACAGTTAGCACGCAGCGCAAGAGTAGGCACATGCCACAGCGCAGTGAATGCGCGCTTGTGTGACAGACTGCAGTAGCGAAGCGTCCGAAGCAGCCGCCGCGCTGCGCCGATTAAGCAATGCTGCGAGGTGATCTCGACTGGCACTCTCAATTGCATCGATGGCAGCATGTCCACACCATCTCGCGCAGCGCCTCACACATCAGATCACACTGCACATTGCACCGCATATACAAAACGCAAGACGCAAGACGCAAGACGCAGGCTCGGAGATGCAGGACCGACCCCATGGCGAAAGCACCGGCGTCGATGCACGATGTAGTTGCTGCAGCCGTCCACTGTGCATGTGCGCGCGCGTCGTCTCTCGTCGGAAGTCTGAGCCTGCCGCCAGGTGCTGCTCTTACCGGTCGTCTCACTCGGAACTTGCGCTGCCGACGACGACACTGGAGAGACTAAAGGCAGCGACTGGTGGTGCTGGGTCGTGGGCTGCGAGTGTAGGTGCTGCTGCGGAACGCCTGTCGATGGTGGCGCTTCTTGAGCTGCGTGCACTGGCTGCTCTGGCTGGCGCGTCGGTTGGGACAGCGCCGGCATGTGTGCGATTGACTCGACGTCAGCTCCGCTGAGCACACGAGCTCGTCTTCGACTGGTGCTAGCACTGCTGCTGCTCTTGCTGCGATTCGTGGTGCTGCCACCGCGTGCCGGCTCAAGACAGATGAGTGCCGATGCCAGCGTCACGTGGCCGTGTATACTGCTGCGACTGCTGCTGTGTCGCTCGTTCTCTCGCTCATCACTATCGGAGTCAGTGTCGTTGCTACCTCGCCGTTGCCGTGGCTGCTGTTGTTGATGATGATGATGTCGGTCCTGCTCCTGGCGATACAGTGCGCGATCGTGCATATTGAGAGGCTGCTGTGCACGTCGGGTCGGTCGATCCGGGTCATGCGTGTGCTCGTGCTCGCACTCACACTCGCTCTCGTGCTCGCACTCACACTCGCTCTCGTGCTGGCGCTGGCGCTGGTGGAAGCGTGAGGTGCGCGTCGGATGGCTTAACGAGAAGTGCGCCGTGGTGGCCAGTCGGACAGCTGCTGAAGGTGGAGGCAGTGGCGGCGCTACCGCCGCTGCTGTGCTGCTCAGCGGAGCGACGACTCGTTGCTCAGCGAAGAAGAGTGGAGAGTCTGTGCGCCTTGTAGTCGCGCTCTGACGCGTGTGCCAATGCGCTGCCGTGAGTGCTGGTGCATGTGGTGGCGATGGTGCTGCTGACGGTGACGGCGGCAGGAGCGAAGCGCTCGCCCACTCTAATGCTTGCAGCGAACCGCCGCGTACGCCGCCTGCAGTCGCAGTCGCAGACGCAACATGCCATCTCTCTCTGTCACAACTACTACTGCTGCTGCTGCCGCGAAAAGCTGTTGAGCCCAGCAGTAGCAGATGTGGCGCTTGCGCACTCACACCAGCGCCCCGCTCTGTCGGTGGTAATGCAGAGCACGAGTGGCGGCGCATCCTTGTCGTCGGACGCACCAAGCGTTCGTTCGTTCGTTCGTTCGCGTTGGCACATCAGCTGTTGCGCTGTTGCGCTCGGCTCGGTGCGCGACCCAAGTGCGGGAGCGTGCGTGCGTGCGCGACGGAGCGGCTGGACTCCTGCGCGCGAGACCGAGCGAGCGAGCGAGCAAGTGCGTGTGTGTACGAGTGCGCCGCTGCTGCCGCGATGCGTGCACTGCCCGAGCTGAGCGACGACGAGTACCGAGTGACGTGAGGCTCGAGTCGAGGAAAAGCACAAACCAACAAATGAGCGAGCGAGCAGAAGAACGGAGGCGCGTTTGAGGCTTGAGACGCCACAAAGTGTGTTTTTTCTGTCTGTGCTTTTGCTGTCTGTGCTTTTTCTGTCTGTACAAATCGCCCTACATGTATTGTGATCACCAGAATGTTGTCCAAAATGGCATGTAAATCGACAACTTAAACCGATGTATCGTTCATCCGACCCTGTTTTGTATGTAAATACGACTCCGCCACTCCGATTTACGCAAACACTGTAAATACTATTGACGTCGTTTAGGCTAAATTTGACTGACGAATGCCCACCTCAATATAGACAAGCGGAATGACCAGCGATACAGAGACAGCGGAGGAAGTGACGCCAGATCCACCACTAGTAGGTGCAAAACAAATCATAATGAAACGAAAACACATCTCATTCATCTCCACCTCCATCACATGTGTGCACGTGCTCTGTTGTCATAGTACGCACCGCTGACCGCCGATATTGACGCATGGACAACTCATTGCTGTACGACTTACTGATTTGACTGATGTAGTGAGCCAGAGCTGCGGCACATGTATATCAACAACCCCGGTTTGTCGCCGATCGGACCTAGAATTGGACCTATTTAGAGCCACGTTGCCATATGAACTGGCAATTTCGACGTGGACAAAACAGTGGGCGATCGCAGTACACCATTGTTTGCATTCTCGACTACTATCTGGACGTTCAGGCACAGTTTAGACGTGCTGATGATGGTTCACAAAACTGGACACACTACAGTATTTCGCCCATTTGCATCGTAGTAGATCGAAATTGTATGCGGAGGTTATCCTTTCAAGAAACACAAATGATAATACGCGCAATTGTTTCGTCTACAATTTCTGGAAACTATATACATTTGCTTCGCGAAATTTTTCTCATCCTATGGGCACTTTGATTTTGTAACATGTTTTGGGCAGTACTTTTACACATGGTTGTCCGACGAAGTGTGTCTCGTAGCATTGTACGTGCTACTTTTGATGCTTGATTCAATTGACTGTGTTATTACAAACAAGATAATATGTCGATATTGCGAATTTGGAGCAAATGTTGCGTGTTTGCTCAACCATTGACGATATATAGTCTCAATCACTGTTTTCGAATTGACCCACAGAATTGCGCACATGTCCTCGATTTGCATTATATTTGGTTGATTTGAACACAAAATGTAGGAATAAGTCTAAAATCAAGTGGCCAATACTTACCAACAAGTTAGGGTTGCAGTGTGAGTTGTTGTTTCTCCTCTTGACTTACGGTCGTGGAATGCATGGTGGGCAGAGCCCTGAGCGAAAGTGTCAATGCCAGGTGGCGACGTCACGTGTCGCACCATACGTGGTAGCCTGTATGAACGTACATACCTCGAGTGAACAGGCACTCGCACTTGTCCGACGTCTGCGGCACGTCCTTGATGTTTATGTACGTCTCTCACTTGCTCGATCATCGACGCTTAAACGCACATGTGACCATATGAATGCGCCTCGTAAGGATGAGTGTCCGATGGACAGTCCAATTTCCTGGCTCGACAAGAGCCGAAGTACGATCTCAGGTGAGCACGATTCAGGAGCGATCACTGATGTGCCCGATTCCAACCTCGCGCTCTGGTCGGACTGCTGAGGATAGACCCTAGCGTGCAGGAGGTCTCAAGAGCGCGCGACCGTTCACTCTCGATTTCGATAGGTCGAGACAAGCATCTTCTCCTCGCCGCGAAATCCATCGCACGCCATCTTGACATGGCGCCAGTATCCTCTCTTGCCAGCACTTTTGCCTTCGTGGGGCCAATACACTCCGGCTCTGACGCAGTTTCAAACGTGCGCGTCTCGCGCGCGTGGGGCGACAAGTGCACCGTCAGCCTCGCTGTCCCGACAGAGGAGGCCCTGAAGCGCAGATCGAGGTCGCAACGAGCGTGCAGAACAAGGTCGTCGGCGCGCTCTGCGAGCGCCGTCGTGGATCAGTTCACGACTCACTCGCGACGTTCGTAGCTCTACCGTTCGAGCCAGATCAGCTTGTTTCTCTCATCCGCCCATCCACCCTTCTGGTGATTCGCGTTCGACTCCAGTACACCCTGGATAGTGTCAATTCAGCGGGTTCAGCAACTCCAACAGCGTCTTTGGTAATCTTGGCGCGTCGAGAAACAATTCGAGCTGTCGTTGCCCGCCTGGATCCTCGCGCGTGGCCACGTCCAAGAGCGCGCTCTGAGAGCTACACCAGCACAGCGAGCAGCGCAGGTTAGTTGCGCAGCGAATTTGGCGCCTACATTTGCGAACTCGTACGTCAGATCCGCAGATTCGTTGAAGCAGAAGCACCAGTCGATGAACCTGCCATAGACTTGGACAGCAGCCGTCACCCCTTCGTCGCACCTCACAAATTCGCTGAAGTCGGCAGCTCAAGTGGCGCCATGTTTTGTCCGTCGCTGACCGAGCATCGGGTGCATTCAGCTATCGCTTACAGCAAGCAAACTACAATGTACGGACGCACAATCCATTCAAGAGTTCGCCCAACAGGCCCACTCGACCCGGTTTCCTCGCCACGTTAGCCGTGCTACGCTCGCTCTACGACTTACGCTCCGACCAGCGTGGTCTATTGACCGTGCACCTCAAGCGTGTCAGCACCCGAGAACAGCTGGCACGAGCTTGCAGCACCGAGAGGGCCGACTTCGGCTGACGCAACCCGCTTCACCCGCCTTCGGTACCTAGTGATCTTGACAACGTCGCTGACGCGCTGCGGAGCCTTTGTGTGTTTGCCGACGGTTTCTACGACATCACCACACTCTCCTTTATCCGCGCCGCTTTGGAGTTTATCGAGCGCTACGAAAACCTGCAGCGACCGGATGTGGACACATGCAGCATTCTCACACATATGCTGAGCAACAAGTTTGGTCGCTTCTGAGCTCAGCCACTCGCAGGCAGCCTCGACGATGCGCGTCTTGTCGCTCACGGGCTGTTTCATCAATGGCAGTCTTTTCATGGCGCTTTGAGACAGCCAGCACCAAGACCGCACGCCTTTTGCGAACTCGAGTCGTTCGCACGCGCCGTAGCTCGGTAGTTGCGACCCTACAAACTCGCCATTCCGCATTCGGTGCTGAGCGCTTTGCCAACACAAAACTAGCAGCAATTGTGCATGAAGTTCTTCTCGAAGCCAGGTTGCATCGACAGCCTCGGACGGAAGTGCTTCAACCCCCGTCGCGCTCACTTCCGACCGTAGTTCGTATCGCCAGAGGTGAAGCATTTTGTCTCCAAGAACTATGATAGACTTGGAGCACAATTCGAGAAGCTGTGACGCCAGGGTGTGTGTCGACAGTCGGCAATTGCGAGCAAGGTCACATTGGTACCGGCGCTCAAGTGCAATTGCGGTGGGCGAGAGGAACGATTTACCGTACTTGCCAGTAGAGCTCACTGGTTGTCGCTGGACACGAGCGACACAAGCGTGTACGTCACCGACGACGACCTCGTCGATTCGTTCTCAGAGCACGCGCGTCGCGGGCGAATGTCGCTTCCTGACCTCGACCGCAACGTGCGCAACTACACTCCCCACAAGCACGAGACCGACACGTCAAACTCCCGCCAGCAACGTTGCCAGACCTCGTATCAAATGTCGACTCGTAGAACGCTATCATCCGACTTGGCGTCGCACCACGGTTTGCGCATTTGAAACAATCTCCCGAAGGATGACCCCAAATTTACACGTTTGAGTGTTCGAGTGAGCCTGATTTCTTCCATATTTTGTCGTTCAACCCACTTTTGAACGACATGCGAGAAGGGATTGCATATCAGCAAATCTGATTGGTTAGCGGCACGTGCCAGACACGTTCTCAACCCACATTTTTTTCCACAGTGTAGAACGTGTAAAACTTACTCGTTGGACTGCCTCTTTCGCGACGTGTTTTGAAACGACCGTCGAACGTGAACATTTTACCCGTTTGATCACGAAAGGGTAAACAGCATCCCTGTCACACAGTTCGCAGGCACCAAGATAGTCGATCGAAGTGATCATGGCATTTGAACATTCGACCCAAGCGTGTGAGTACTTCCTTTAGAGGTTCTCTTCAGCCGAAAAAGCATCCTTCCGTGCTGAGACCACAGACCAGTCGATCAACGTCTGCAGCTCAAGAGTGCAGCGCTGACAACTCTCTACTTTGGACCGCTATGATCGAGGCGCAGCCACGAAGCGCCCGTTTGTATTCGCTTCTGGATCGACAACGCAAGCGCGGTGTCGTGGACGTCGAAGCGCTGAAGTTCGAACCCGACTGCGCAAGTCGACCTTCGCTTGCTCGCCTTGGCTGAGTTCGAGCACAACATCTCGTGCAGCGCTTCGCACATGCCTGGAACCAAGAAAACCATGACAGAAGCCGGGTCGAGGGCGTGGGACTCGCCTCGATCACTGTTTGTCACTTCGACTGACAAATCCGCCGGTTGCCCGAAGGTCGCAATCCAAGCGCCATACGACCATCTCTCTGCTCTCTGTGGAGTTGGTCTGTGACAACTCTGGATTGGTCTTCCACTGCGAAGTTCCAGCATCAGGGTCAACAGTGGTCTCAGTTCGCGAGTCACATGAGATGGTCGTCATGGCTTAGACGCGCTGGTTGCCGAGCGAATACCCGGCTCGGCTTTTTCCACGTGTACCTTTGATGCTACAGGTTGAACTCAGCGAGGCGTGGTAATCAGCATTCGACGGTGATGAAGAAGACCGTTGCGGTGCGGCGGCACCACCAACGCTACCGTGGTCTCGATCTCGTGAGTTTGCCCGACTTTGACACCTTTATGAAGGGCTTGAAGCAACTTTACGACCATCAACGAAAGTATCAGCTGTGTTCCTCCGCCTTATGCGACGTTGAATCGACTTGCTTCCACCGCGTCAGCGGCTCATCTGGGGCTTCGTGCTCATTGGCATCTTCTTCCTGTTCCGACGGTCCGAACTCCTGTGCGTCGGACAGCAGCGACATCTCCAGTGAACAGACGTAGTCGTCTCTGACAACGCTGGAAACCGCGTCGCACCGTCCTGCGCAACAGCAGACAGCGCTTGGCGAACCATGCTTGCAGCAGGTGATCATGAGTATTGTCCATTCGTCGCTCTCAGCCACATCGTTCAAGCCCGACAAGAACTCGACGTCGATGGTAACCGTTTCCTATATGTCGGCGTGACAGCACAAGAGGTCTCGTCAGCGACCTAGGTCGTGACGCGCGGTGCAAGAGTTTCGCCCGCAAACTACTCGACTCATTCGCTTCGAGTCGCTGGTACAACAGCGCAAGCCAACAGCAACGTCGGCAGCCTCACAATTACGCTTCTCGGCTGCTGGATATCCAACTGCTTCGAGCAGTACCCAGTTCAAGCAGCATCGGCCACCGTTGGGCTCACGGAGCGAATTGGACACTCTCCCGCGTCCCAGTTCAGCATCAAGAGCACAGTCAGCCGACACTCCGAGCTATCCGCTCATGACTCATCTCACTCGAGGCACAAGCCGCGTCGTCTTTCAATCGACACGCGCCAGACATGACTGCAAGCGTAAGAACCGCAGGCAACGAGCCGCAAACAAGACAATCGACACCCAGAACGCGATATCGCGCTGGACGATTGTCGCAAGCCGGCACATCATCGACGAATGCTCGCCCGTCGTCGGAGTCTCTCGCAAACAACCATCTCGACACATCGAGACAGCACCCCGTCGACTCGGGCCACGGCTTCTTCGATGCAGAGTGCAGTGTACCCCGCGCGCTTAACTTCAGCCATCGTGCGTCCGAGAGAGGGCACTCAACATTGGGGCCGCATCTCCACGCCCACACACTAGCGCAAGATAGTAAATGACACATAATGCCCCAACTTCGCGATGTACGTGCACATGGAACGAGCCCGCTTCTTGCACTGGCACGCAGCTTGTCCTTGGATAATGGGGTGCTCTGCTCGTTGAAAGTTGGCGAGACTGGACTCGAGCGCTGGGCAGTTCACAATCGACGCCGCCGCACCCAATCTGACACGCAATTGAGCATCCTGATGCACTAGATCAAACATGCGACACACTTGAGCATCGCGGGTCACTTGATTGTGTCACACTTCTTCGCGTGGACACTGCTAAGAACATACACGTGCTCCACAACGTACTCTAAGTGCGAGACTGTAGCGGTGCGACGAGACGAATGGCAGGACGTCCGATGTGCTGGTTGACGCTGCAGTTCTAGATCACCATACATGCGACTGACTGCACTGACTTGATGTCCCGAGCCAAAGTGTCGCACAACAGCATGATCCTGCTCTGGGAGCTCAAATAGGCTTCGTTATCAACGGGTCAAAAAGCGAGCAAAGCAAACAAATCTGTGCTGCAGGCGAATCGTAGTCTTCGTCTGGTCGAGTGGTATCAACATTCGCCTCCGACGTGCTGGTGTCGATCAAAGTATAGGTCGCAACTATTGGCTTCGTCCAGAGGTTTGACACTGGTGGACAAGACCGAAGTAGATCGTGTCTTCGCCATGACCACCGAGTTCGTCGATGAAGGTATTGGGAATTTGCTTTGCAATACACCTCTATCATTATGATATGGTGCATGAGTGGGTGCTCACAGATTCTCAGTTGAAGACACTCCATGATGACGAACTTGACCAACGCTAAAGTGTCCGCCACATGCATGTCAACAACGCAGAAGGCTGTAGTTGCAGGATCCAGGAGCACTTCAGCAATCTTGTCTTCGGACTTGGGGTGATAGCGTCGGAGGTGGTTCAGGACGTTTGTGTGCCCGTTGGCGCTTTTGATCGACTTGGTTGGTGCATGAATGCAATTTTTCCTGTCGTCGTCAAACACGCTGGTGAACGCTTTCACAATGAGAGCGCTCGCGAGCTTCATGTGGTGATTATGTAGGTCTTTGCGTCGCGATTGTGGAATGTAGCTGTTGTCAGGCTGCTAAGGCGACTAAGACAAATGAATGGACTCCTGTATATTCGAGAAAAATTGCGGATTATTGAGCCATGAATTACTGGACAAAGTATTCAAATGCAAACCAATTATTGGCATGATATTATTCCAACAGCTAAAGGTTACTCACACACAACTTGTGTTGCGTCACATGTGCACTGCTGCTCCTGCAATTATTCCTTGTGCTTTTGCGTCAGAGTATCGCTTCATGATGTTGAACGCAGCGTGTTCATCACATGTAAACGGGGTCACCTTACACTGCTGGCGAAGTACGAGAAACAATCCCAACATATTCCATTCATATTCCGTTGGGAGGTGCGACTTTAGCGAGGTTCCTCTTCGTAGTGGCTCCTCCCTATTAGTGCACCACGCGTTTGAGTGGCTCTCAGTACTAATGTACGAAAGAGGAGAGCCTACATAACACACAACTTGTGTTGCGTCACGTGTGCGCTGCTGCTCCGGCGAGTCTTGCTGGCGCTACTGGTACGTTGCTGGTGCCGAATGCAACACCTCAACCCGTGCACCCGATCACTCATTCGTTCGTCTGCGTTTGGGCCTGTGGCTGGCGTCAAGAGACTGCAAGTACGTTATGGAGTTGTTGCCTCTCTCTCACTCACACAGTCGCTTGGGACGGCAGCGCTACGCGTCGTTCGCTCGTCTTCGACTGCTGCAGCGACCGCATCCTCAGTTCGACGGCTCAGGCGTCTTGCGCGCTGGCACGGGTGGCAGCACGATCTTGTCCTTGATCTGTCCCCATGGCGCCATGGTCACGAGCTCCTCGGACGCCGTCGGGTGGATCGCCACGATGTTGTCAAAGTCTGCCTTCGTGGCGTTCATCTTGAGCGCGACGCCAAAGCCCTGGATCATCTCGTCTGCGCCTTCGCCCGCGACGTGCACGCCCACCACGACTTCGTCGTCGCCGACAGTCACGAGCTTCATCGCCGTCTTGCCCTTGTGCTCCGGGTCCGCCATGGCGTACAGCAGGTTCACGAACTTGCTCGTGTACGTCTTGACGTTCGCGGCGCCGAACTTCGCGACCGCCTCGGGCTCCGTGTACCCGATCGTCCCGAGCGGCGGGTGGCTGAACACGACCGTCGGGATCTGGTGGTAGTGCAGCGCCGCGTCCGGCTCGCCGCCAAAC
>JAASFT010001015.1:0-10573 GCA_023333885.1 Globisporangium parvum
GCGAGTGCACAGTGCACAGATGTGAGAGAGCAAGCGGTGTGTGTTTAGATATCGTCGTCGTCGTGCTGGTCGCGGTCGCTGGTCGCACCAGCTCGCGGCGCTGGCAACGACCAGCCGAGCAGTGCAGCCGAGCGAGCGTGCGTGCTTGTGCGCTTGTGCGCTTGTGCGCTTGTGTCTGTGTACCTGTGTACTTGTGCGCCACTGCACTCCGTGTTCTCGCTGCGAGCACATCCTGTCGGCGTCTACTTCCTGTTTCCCTTCTTGCCGCCCACCTCGTTGTCTGCCTGTTGTTGCTGCTGCTGAGGTTGTTGTTGCTTCTGTTGCTTCTGCGGTGCAGCGGCAGTCGGCGTCGGCGTCGGCGTCGGCACCTGCGCGGGTTTCTTCTCTGGCTGCGGCTTCTGTTGTGTATTTTGTTGCTGCAGCGTCGTCGCTCGCTGCTGTGGCTGCGCCTGAGCTTGCTGTTGCATCATTGCATCATTGCTGCAGCTGCTGCTTCTTGGCGCTGTTCTTGCGACCCATGGTGCCGATCAGGTGGAGTCTTGGAGTCTTGGAGTCTTGGAGTCTTGGAGTCTTGGAGTCTTGGAGTCTTGACGCCTTGCTAGCTCGCTAGCTTGGACGAGGGCGAGTGGCGACAGACGAAAGACGAAAGACAAGAGATGGCTTGAGCGCTCGGGGTCGGATGTGGAAGTGAGATCGACAGAGAGCAGAGTGTCTCTGCACTAGCAGACACAATCGAGCGCGATCAGCTCAGGCAAGAGTGGGAGAGCGATAGCGATAGCGATTGAGATAGATGCAGAACCGCGGTGACATCGGATGGGGTGAAGGCAATGACGAGCTCGAGCTCGAGCGGTTGGTCTTGCCGAAGCGATAGTCGACGGTCAAAGTCCTGAGATCCTGAGATCCTGAGATCCTGAGATCCTGAGATCCTGAGATCCTGAGATCCTGAGATCCGTCAGCGCCAGAGGTGCCAGGTCAAACCCATACACAACTCCTAGGTACTATAGTATCGCAGAGCTGAAGATCAACTCAAGACCAGAGTTGAAGCGAAGCCGACGCCGAGGCCGAAGCCGAAGCCGTGGCCGAGGCCGAAGTCGAAGCCGTGGCCGAGGCCGAAGCCGAGTCCAAAGCCGAAACCAATGCCAAAGCTGAAGCTAAACCCGACACGCTAACACTATCGCAATACGGACTGTCTCGGCGCCAACGCGTCGTAACGCCAGATGAGAGTCTTAGTGCACGACCTGGCTGAAGCTCAGAGGGTAGATGCTGGGCGTCAGAGATTGAAGGCTGGAGGTTGGAGGTTGGAGGTTGGGTGTTAGGATGCCAGAGCGAGAACCAGCTTCTACAGCACTTCGTGCGCGCGCATGGGTCATGCCGCATTCTGTTTGTAGGCGTTGCTTTTGCGTGAACGCGCGCGCGCATGAACAGCTCGGTCGACCGACTGAGCGAGTGCGTGGTACGAGCACACAGATGCAGGTGCAAACCCCGACACCAAGCGTCGACGACACCAAGCGTCGACGACCCGACTTCGCTCGACCTCTCCTTTCAGCCTACTCTGACTGACTACCCCTACCGACGAATGGCGACATCGTCGACACGCCCTCAACACAGCGTCGCTGACATGGACTTGGACTTGGACTTGGAATGAGCAAGAGCTCGGGTGTGCTTGAATAGAAATGGGTTGCAAGAACCTATAATAGCACAACGCAAGCAAAAGACAAAGCAACTTCAACGTCTAGCCATTGAAAATGGCTACAAGGAGTCCCAAAACGAGCTACACGCTGCAAATGTGCGCGGTGCCGACTACGTGCTGTGCGATGATATCCCAGAACTGTTTTGTGTGGTGCGATGGCTCGCTTTCGATGTCGTAGGGCTTTATCTCTATCAATATTCTGGTTTCGTTTCGTTACGAACTTTCCTTTTTGACATTCTTGCTTTCGTCACTTTCAAAAAATTGTTTTTAGTGTGTCTGGGTACACATACATACATCAAGATGTCAAATTTTGTATTTCGTAAAGCATGTTTCATCCTTACAAACTCAAGTCAGCTGGGGCCATTTGTCCTATGGACCTTGAGTATCTCAACAGGATACTCAAGGACTCGGCTCAGCAAGCGTATGCCTGGACTTGCCTTCCCTGCCTCTAGGCCTTGCATGCCTCTGGCACCTCAGCGGCAACGCACCAGCCATGTCGTCGCGCTCGACAAGCGAGTGTGCGTGAGCTAGTACTCGAGGTGCTGTGTGTGCGAGCCCGTCGATCGCCTCGCTCGCAGGCGACAGTGGTCCTTCCCAAGTCATGTCGAGCTTCCCACGCTCGCCACGTGCTGGTACTCAGCCCCAATCCGGCGGTCAAAAAGCGCGCATGCCTCGATCCGTCGCGTCTCGATAGCCACTGCTCACACAGCAAGCAGCAGCCGCAGCGCCAGCATGATCGTCGCAGCGCCGAGCTCGTGGCTCGAGCCTGCTGCTGGACTTGCGCTCCTGCTCGCAGTCGTCGGTGGCGCGCAATGGCTCTACGACGTTGCGACTCGGCCAGAGGCGATGAAGCGCGCGCGTCCGCGTCTGTGGCCGCGCGGGACGCTCCCGCTCTTGCGTAACACGCTCCAAGCGGCGATGCACGCGCACCACATCTACGACTGGCTCCTCGACCAGTGCGAGCTCGTAGGCGGCCGGGCGTACTGGGTCCGCGTCGGGAACAACCCGAGCATGGTCGTCGTGAGCACGCCGGCGCACTTTGAAGACATCCTCAAGACGCACTTTGAGACGTTTGACAAAGGCTCCGTCTCGAACACGAACTTGCGCGTGCTACTCGGCGACGGCATCTTCGCGACGGACGGCGCCAAGTGGCTCCACCAGCGCAAGACGACGAACCAGCTCTTCTCGCTCCGGTCGCTGCGCGACAGCCTCTTGAATGGCGTCCAGACACACGCGCGGGTGCTCACGGCGATCCTCGCGCGCGCAGCAGAGGATCCGTCGCACGCACCGGTCGATGTGTTTGGACTCTTGAACCGGTTCACGATGGAGGCGTTCGGCGAGATCGCGTTTGGCGTGCAGCTCGGTGGCTTGGCGTCCGACACGGTGCACCCGTTCCAAGCGGCGTTCGACACGGCGCAGCGCGTGCTCATGTACCGCTTTGCGCGGCCGATGTGGTTCTGGAAGCTCCAGCGGCTCTTGAACATTGGCTCGGAGCGAGAGCTCGCCGCGAGCATCCGCGTGATCGACGACATGGTGTTGGCGATTGTCGCCAAGTCGCTCGCGAACCGGCAGCAGCAGACGCATGTGAGTCTCACTCACGCAATCGCGACGCGCAAAGACATCGTGTCGCTCTTTCTCGATGCGGCAAGCGCAGACAATGGTGCAGACGCGACGAGCAGCAAGGCGTTCGACCCGACGTTCCTCCGCGACATTGTCGTGAACTTCCTCATGGCCGGACGAGACCCAACGGCGCAGGCGCTCAGCTGGTTCTTCTACATCCTGAGCCAGCACCCGCGTGTGGACGCGAAGATCCACGACGAGATCGCTGCGGTGCTCCCAGAGCTCGTGACAGGCGAGCTCTCGACGCCATCGATGGAGCAGGCGCAGCAGCTCGTGTACCTCGAAGCTGCGTTGCGTGAGACGCTGCGTCTGTACCCGTCCGTGCCAGCGAACCTCAAGACTGCGAACAAGGACGTGTTGTTGAGCGACGGCACGTTCGTGCGCAAGGGCGAGAGTGCGCTCATCTCGTCCTACGTCCTCGGCCGCATGACGAGCGTCTGGGGTTCTGATGCTCGCGAGTTCAAGCCCGAGCGCTGGATCGACGCGGCGACCGGCAAGCTCGTCACAGTGTCGCCGTTCAAGTTTAATGCCTTTCACGCAGGGCCACGCACGTGCCTCGGCATGAACCTCGCGATGATGGAGATGAGCATCGTGGCGTCGATGGTCCTGAGCAAGTTCCGCATGGACTTGGCGCCAGGGCAGAACGTCACGTACGACTTTAGCCTCACGCATCCAGTGAAAGGCGAGCTGCTCATGCACGTCGTGCCGCGGCCGCGTGGCTAATCGGTGCAGCCTGGCTAGATCCACTGGAAGCACAAAGCAGAGCGCTAGTGCGAACAAGATGGCGGAAACAATCATGACACGCATCATCAATCATGACACGTATCAGTAATCACGAATGAACGTTAGCACAGTCGACTCAGACAGCATGAGGCACTAGGTGCTCCTGATCGTTGCGACTGCGCGCACGAGGTCGAACGACAAGTGGAGCTGTTGATCGCCCGTGCTGCCGTGCGTCTCCGCGAGCGCTTGCTTGAGCGCGAGCCACTCGCGGCGATAGTGCGCTGCCCATCGCACTGGCAGCTGGTGATTCGCAGTGTCGATGCGCAGCTCGAGGACAAACGACGGGAGCGTCCCACGCTCAGTCGCAACCAAGCGCTCGAGCAGCTCGGTCAAGATCTGATTGTACACACTTGCAATGTCGCTCTTCCGGACGCCGCGCACGCCGACCGTCGCACGCACGCGCCGTCGCGGGCGATTGCGGTCGTCTACGTGGCGTTGCGTCGCGAGCGCAAAGAGCGCACGGGCGCTCAGCGCAACGCCATTGAGCTCAATCGACTGCAAGTGCTCGAGGTTTGCAAGCACAGCGACGCCATCCGCTGTGATGGCGTTCGTGACTTCGACGCCGTGGCGTGCCTCGACCTCCGTCAGCCGCAGCGTCTCAATCCGGGGACACGCGCGCACGACTTGGTCGAGGAACGCGTCGCCGATCAAGAACGCATCAGCGTTGCCAAAGAGCAAGTGCCGGTCCGAGAAGAGCACTTCAAGCGTCGTGAGGTTCGGACACGCGCGCACGAGCGCGTGCATACCGTCGGGGGTACAGCGGCAATCGGCAGGCTCTTCGGCTTCGTCTTGGTGCGTTGCGTAGACGTAGTCGCGCTTCCAGAGCGTCGTGTTCCCTGGCAGAGTGAGCGTCTGGAGCGCGCGCTTGGGCTCCGCGGCAAAGATGCGGAAGAACGCGTCGACGAACGGGATCTCGAACCAGTTCCACGCGCGCAAGTGCGTGCACGCGCGGCAAAAGTGTGCCCAGGCGTGGAGCCACGACTGCAGAACAGCGTGGTGCGAGAGTCCGCGCGCTTGGAAGATCGGCGCGAGGCGGAGCCCGTCGATGTGCTCGAGCGCGTCGCACGCGCGGGCGATCACGAGCATGTGCTCGTCGTAGAACTCGTACGCAAAGAGCTTGGGCATGACGAGGCGGCGGAGTCCGCGCTGCCGTCGGTGCTGCGTCAGTGATGCCGATGCGCTGCTGGCGAGTGCGCTTTTGGGACTTGAACGCGAGCGCTCGAGCGCTGTGTAGAGCGCGTCAAACACTGGCTGGACGTTCCGGCGTTGGTAGCCAACGCACTCTTGCTGCGGCAGGATGAGCGTCTTGAGTCCTCTGCAGTGCGTCGAGGCGCTGAGGAGAATCGCTGGAAGGTGCGGCGACAGCAGCGCGAGGCGCGAGAGATCGAGGCGCTGGAGGTTCTCGCAGAGGCTGAAGACACTATCCCATGCGCACTCGAGCGCGTCCCACGACTGCAGCCGCTCTGCGTCTGCTTCTGTACTGGTCTTGGAGCGAGTGTCAGCGTCCGCTTCCCGCAGCCAAAGCTCCTGGAGCTTGTGCGAGCCACTGTCGTTGCCCATTGCCGCGAGCTCCGCTCTGACGCGCTCGACCTCAAGGAGCACGTGCTCCTTGAGCGCTCGGTCTGTCATCGCTCGTGCTGTTGCAGACGCGTCCTGGCTGGCGTCACCATGGACGATTGACGCAGTCGCCGCTGCTGTCTGCTCTATCTGGCTGTCGTCGCTGTCGCCGGCGTCGTGCTCTTCCCATGGGAACGCGTGCTGCGCATGCGCTTTGCTCACGATCGACGAGAAGAAGCTTGCGACTGAGCGCGCAATGCGCGACGACGGCGGCGGCGAGCGCGCTGGCCGCGCCTCGCTTACTTTGTCTGGACGGTTAGCACGAGCATTGCGAGGCTGGATCGCGCTGCGCGAGCTCTGCGGCGCGCTATCGCACGCCGTCTCAAAGCTTGCGAGCGTGAACGCGCGCGCTGAGCGACATCGCGCGTCGAGCACTGCGCTCATGGCGGCGCGCCACGCTCGACTGACTGTTGCGAGCTGCTGCAGCGCAGGCGCGCAGACGCTCGTGTTGCGCGCCGTCACGTCATCGCTGAACCGCTCGAGCGCGAAGCGCAGCAGCAGCTGGAGCGCAGGCAGCGGGAGCGCATCGACCGTCGCTGCCATTGTCGGCGCGCACGAGGTCGAACGACAAGTGGAGCTGTTGATCGCCTGTGCTGCCATCGTCTGCGTCTTTTCGCCTCTGTGTGAGAGAACAAGTAGCTGTTGATCGCTCTCTCTAACGCGATGGATCGGTTTAGAGATTTGCCAAACAAACTGACTGGAGCTAAGCGTCAGCGTGACCTGGCACACACCTCGAGCGCCAGCACTCGCCAGCACACGCCAGCGTGCGACCGACGCCTCTGTACGTGTACACAACAGCCAAGTAGCCACTACGTACGCGCCGCGATGTCGAGCAGCTTCAAGCAAAAGAAGATGAAGACGCTCGTGACGCGCAAGAAGACACGCAAGCGCCGCATGGAGGCCGGCATGACGCACGACGACGACTCGGGACGGCTCTTCCAGCCGCCGAGCCAGCGCGACCCGCGATGGAAGAAGCCGAGTGCAGCCGAGGTCGTGCGCGCAGTGAGCAGCCAAGGTAGTGAGCAGCGCAAGCGCCAGAAGACTGCGCACGTGCCAGTGGCGCACAACGCCGACGATGACGATGACGATGACGGCTTTGATGTCGTTGCAGCTGAGCCAGACGACAGCGACGACGACAACGCTGCTGCCGCGAATGCGTCGTCAGCGAGCGACAGCAGCAACGATGGTGACGAGGCGCAGTCGGACGCAGAAGAGTACGACGACGAGAACGCAGTGAAGCACCCGCTGCAGTACTGCTCGTCGCTCGACGACTGCGTCGCGAGAGCCGCTGCGCGGTACCAGCAGATCCGCAAAGTCGACGGCCGGCAGAAGGCAAAAGTGCTGCTGCTCGTCGACGCGCCGTCGCTGCGCAAGGGCCTGAAGAACAAGCTCAACGTGAAGCAGGAGCTCGTGAAAGGCAAGAGCCGCGTCGGTCTCCGGTCGGTCAAAGCGAACTCGATGGTCTACAAGAACATTGCGATCCTCAAGACGCCGATGGACCGCTTCGAAGACGCGAACGCAGACGTGCTGAAAGACTTTCGGACCGGCAAAGTCCCGACGCTCGTTGCCGAAGACACGTCGCTCTATCCGTACGCCGACCTGAAGCTCCACCACGTCATCTTTGCTGCCAAGTCTGCGAGCGCTGCGATCAACCTCGACCGGAAGCTCCTCGGCGACGCCAAGCTCCACGTGTTTGTGCTCGGCGACAGTCCGCGAGCTGTGTCCGACGAGCAGCGCGCGCAGCTCGCAAAGCTCTACGCCGTCAAGCCGTAGCTCGTCCGTAGCGACTATTCCAGGACGACACCAGTAGCGCCATACATTTCGGCTGTCGATGTCGTCATTAGAAGGTTTTGATAGTGATGAAAACCAGGTAGCATCGACTGATTTTTCTGGGAGAGCTGTGAGAGATCGATCTCCCATAGATCCATCCACTCGCTCGCTACGCGCCATGGAGCTCCCGTCGTCGCCTGCTGCTGCTGACGCGAATGCTACGGCTGCAGCGCCGCCGGCGCTCTGGTCCGACCACTTGAGCTCGAGCGACTACTCGCTGCTCATTGGTCTCCCGCTCGGCTCGCTCCTCGTGCTGCTCTTCCTCCTCCGCGTGCTCTGGCGCCCGAAAGGCGGGCCAAAGTTCCGCTTGCCCAAGCAAGTGCCGACGTACGGCACGATCGGCTCGGACGACCAGCCGAGTGGCTACGCGTACGATGGCGACTCGAACGACCTCATCTACGCCGGCCAAGTCGCCGGGCGCTACGACACGCGCTGGACGCGGACGTTTGACTTTGTCTTCCTCGTTGGCATGGCGGTGTTTGCCACCGTCCTGGTTGTCGCCACGACCGTGTGCAAGCCCGAGCTCTGGCGCAACGGCACGTTCTGGTTCTTCCTCCTCCCGAAGCTCGTGGCCATGATGGCGGTCTCGACGCTTGGCGGCATTGTCTGCCGCTTCTTCTGCATCGTCGACGACGCAGGGTACGTCATCACGGAGCGGAGCTCGGCGTTCAAAGTGAACTACACGCGCAAGTTCCAGCTCCTCGCCGCGTACTTGATCCCGCTGCTCGTCAAGCCCGACGCGTCGTGCGCGTGCAACGGCGCGCTCGAGCTCGCGTGGGGCGACTTTGTCACGCTCCTCGGCTTCCTCGTGCTCATCAAGCCCGTGCGCGAGCGCGCGACGGTGTTCATGCTCCAGTTCAACTCGCTCGACCGGCCCGAGGACCGACCGCATACGCTCAAGTGGATCGTCGCGGGCAACGTCTTCCCCGGTCTCTTTGTCCTGCTCTTCTTCCGCTGGCTCTTTGCGCGCACGACGCAAGCCGACTTGGTGTTCATCCTGATCTTTGTCACGAGCATCGGCGACGGCCTCGCCGAGCCCGTCGGCATTGCGTTTGGCAAGCACAAGTACTCGACGAGCACGTGCTTCTCGCGCCGCAAGTACACGCGGAGCTTTGAAGGCAGCGCCTGCGTCTTCCTCTCGGGCATGGTCTTCCCAGCGCTCCAGTACGCGGACTTTGAGACGCCGCTCCAGCTCTGGGTCACGATGCTCGTGCTCCCGTTCGTCGTTGCATACGCGGAAGCGACGGCGCCGCACACGATGGACGCGCCAGTGCTCATGACGGCGACCGGGCTCGTGCTCTACGCGGTCATCCACGCCTTCTAGCCGCGCGCAGCTCGTCCGACGCACGCGACCGTGAGACTGCACACTCGGAGCGTTTGGAATGCCCCGTCGATATATATTGGTCTGCGCTATTGCATACTCGGTGGCTGCGCGTTGCATGCACCTGCAACGTGCACGTGTGTGCATTATGGTGCAGCAGGTTGCTGCCGGTCGACAAAGCGGCGCAGCTGCGTCATGTGGTAGTCACTGAGCGGTCGGTCGCTTGGACGGTCTTGGCACAGCCACGGGTGGCGCAGTGCCATGGACGCAGGTGGTCGCTCGCGCGGGTTCACGACGAGCAAGTACTCGATGAACTTGATCGCTTGTGGCGACACGAGCGGCGCGAGGTCGCTCGGGAAGCGCAAGTCGCGCGCCGCGATCTTGTCTTCGACCTGCGAGAGGAACTTGGCGTCGAATGGGAAGCAGCCAAAGAGCAGGACGTACGTCACGACGCCGAGCGCCCAGACGTCGATCTCGCACCCGTACTCGCTCGCGCGGCCAAACATCTCGGGCGCCATGTAGTGGCACGTGCCGTTCATGCCGCGCATGCGCTCGTGGCCTCTGTGCGCGAGGCCAAAGTCAATGAGCAGCACGCCGCTGTCTGCGAGCGCGCGGTCAGCCGGCGCTTTGCACAAAATGTTCTCCATCTTGACGTCGCGGTGCGTGATCCCGCGCGCGTGCAAGTACGCGAGCACGCTCAGGAGCTCGCGCACGACTGCGATGACGTCGCATTCGCGCAGCCGCGGCGCCGCGGCGCTGCAGATCGATGGCAGGAGCTCGCCGCCGCACGCGCGCTCGGTCACGATCGCGCACTTGTCGTCGTCGTGAAAGACGTCAAAGAGCTTGAGCACTGCAGGGTGCTTGACGCTGCGCAGGATCTCAATCTCGCTCTGCAGCGCTTGCTGCCGCGCCGGCGTGTCGAGGTACGCTGTGCGCACGATCTTGACCGCCACCTCGGTGCGCGACTGCCGATGGCGCGCGCGGAAGACCTGCGCGGTCTTGCCTTTGCCCAGAACCTCGAGCAGCTCGTACTTGTCTTCGAGCGCCTTCGTGCTCCCGCGCTCGCGCCGTCGCCGCGCACATCCGTGCAGCAGTCCCATCTCGTCAATGCGCGACTTCTGCTCGCAAGTGGCCACGACCTGCACATGCCGGTTACCGACTTGCAGTCTGTTCTGGTTTCCCAGAACGAACTGGCTCTGGGTAGCCAAATCACTTGCGTTCACTATGCACATCTGCCAAGATCGCGAAGCATGTCCAGGAGTCCGTAGGTTTGCATTGGCGAATCCATCTCCAGGCTCGCTTGCTCGCTCTTGCACCACGTGCTCAAAGGTGCTCGAGGACGATGGCAGTAGCAAGTACGTAAGCTCTCACACCCTCTCACGTACGCAACGACCTGGTCGAGTTCTCGCTGCAACGTGTGTTCTCTCACGCTAATGGACGGACACTCGCACGACAAACGGACATACCATGGTGCTCGTCTCGTCTGTTGCTGCACGAGTTAGCACACTGACGAGCATATCAATGTGCTGTGGATGGCTCTCATACTAAGCTCACGTGTGCGTGTGCGCAAGTCGCAGTGATCAACTTCTAGCTACAGCGAGCGCAGCGCACTGCTCGCCAATTCGAGATCGCCTGACGTATCTCAATGTACCTCACATTCTCACTCACTCACTGCTCGCCACGCTGCTGTCCCTCTCACTTGACGTCGCTGA
>JAASFT010001016.1:0-10569 GCA_023333885.1 Globisporangium parvum
CGCATCTCGGACCTCCTCAACACTGGCGACCACAGCGACGACGACGAGCAAGTCGCGCAGATCCTGGACGCGCAGTACAGCGAAGAGCGCACGAAGCTCCGTCGCGCAGCGTCTGCAATCGAGTACGACGACGCCTCGTCCTCGAGTGCAGATGACACGGGCCGCCTCAGTGAGACCACCTCGTACGCATCCTCTCTCCTCGACGCGCTGTCCTTGCAGTACGTCGTGGTGCATTCCTGCTTGTGCTGCATACTCTTCCCTTCGCGATGGCGCGAGCATCGGACTGACGCTACTGTCTGCGCTGCGTTGTGCGCGATGTGATGTGGAAACAGGAGCATGTCCAAGCTCAGCTCCAAGCGCTCACCGAGCAGCGCTGCTGCGTCTCCGCAGAGTCGCTACTTGACGATCGAGAACCTCACGAACCCAGAAGCCATGGGTGAGATGAAGCAAGAGTCGAATGAAGAGAAAGCGCCGTCGAAGAAGCGCAGCACACGCTCGCTCTTCCCAGCCACGACGGACTCGGATCGCCGCGCGAAGCAGCGCATGATTGTCAAGCGGTGCTACTACAAGAAGATCGTACGTTGCGTTGTATCGCGTATCTACACGACAGCTCTGTCCTAACACTATGCCTCTATGCTGGTTCGCTCTAGGACACGATCAAGACGCTGCGGGACGAAGCGCAGTCCCTCGAGCAGCAGTTCCACGCCGCGATGCACGCGCGCAAGCAACAGCACGAAGCAATGGCAGCCGCACGCAAAGACGGCGAAGTCGAGGACGAAGCGACGAAGCTGAGCGAGCTGTACTTGCAGAGCCTCACGGCGAAGGAAGCGCTGCGGAAAGAGAACCAGCGCCTGCGCCGGCTCGCTGACGAGTATTACATGAAGAACCAAGGACGGCTCCGCGTCCTGCTCGACTCGAACAAGAAGGTGAGCCGTTGTGTGCGACACCAGAGTTACTCACGCACGAGGGCATGTATGCTCACGGATCCTTGCTCTCGCTTGCTCGCTGCAGGGCATCACGCTGTTCACGCCAGCGCTCGACAACTAGACGCACGGCACGAAAATCCAGGAGCAGGATGGCGTCCGAGCGCACCGAGGGCGACCGCCTCCTTTGGCGCAGACGCGGCATTGCGCAGCGATATCCAGCGCCATCCTGCCCACTCGACACACACACACACACACGACACACACATAGAGCGCGCTCTCGGTCGATGCGCACAGTCCTCCTCCTCCCTTTGTTCCTCCAGTCCGGGTCGCCAAGCCGTCACCGCCAGCAGCAGCAGCAAACGAGCGCCATGGTTCCGAGTCCCGATCTCTCTTGTCTGCCACGTCGCTTGAAGAAGTGGCTACAGAGATAATTATAAATCATAGAGTCGAATTGAGCCATCATGTCGAATCACGAGAAAGTACGACCTTCCTCGACACCAGCCACTTTCCCAGATCTTTTGCGACTCGCAGCTGGATTCGTATCACGTGCAGATACAAAAACCAAGTCACGCGAACCGTCCGAGCAACCGGCTGGGCTGCTGAACACTATCAATTCAGTCCACTGCTATACAAACGTCTTGAGACTTGTAAACACTTTTTGCTCGAATCCAAGCGCAAGCAAGCGTGCTTTGGAACAGCCTCCGGCTTGTTTCCTCGTGAGCTCTCGCTCTCGCTCTCGCTCTTGCTGCGCCAACTCGAGTCGGTTCAAGCGAGTGACCGCGATATGGACCATGCCGACCGCACGCTTTGCGACGATCGCGACCACCAACCATCCGTTCTGCGCGGGAAGCGACTCCGATGAGCAAGCAACTCTGCCGCCACGCGCGACGGAGCAGGCTGAACACGTCGTGTCAAGGGATCGAGTGGCGAGCACGACCTCGGGTCGAATGCTCACAGCGCGAGCGACTTGTCGCGCTCGTCACTCACAAACGAATCAGCTCGTCCTTGTCGAGACGTGATGAAGGGTCTCTGGAGCGCCAGTCTCCATGACGCAGGCGCTTGTCGTATGGGAGAACGACCTCGCTCAACAGACTGACCACGCCGTCCGAGAATGCGAGCCCCGAGCGCCTTCGTGCCGCCACGATGTACTCTCAGCGCATGCGCAGCGCCAACTGCCACAGCTCGCAGCTTGCGGGTCGCTCGCGAAACACGCGATTGCTGGCTGTACACACGCGAACGCGAAAGAGGCGCTCGCGCTGCCAGTCGGTCGGTCCACTTGGCGACAGACGCGCTTCGCGTCATCCAGCACAATCTGAGCTGAGCTGAAGGCTGTGGATGAATGGATCGACCGGAGCGCTCGCAATCTGATGCGAGTGCGCGAGTGTGTGGACGCGACTTCGTTGTCCGACGGGTCGGAATCTCCACGACCTCCGCCGCAGCAGCAAGCGACCCGGCGCACGTCCAGCGCGGCGCGAGAAGCGAGCGCTCGTCATCTAGGAGCGACCAGCGCTGGATTGCTGGAGACGGCACAAGGAAACTGCGCCGACCAGACCAGCTCCACCCTCACGCCCACTTCGTATCCAATCCCATCGAGCTGACTCGTTCGGACGGCGATCGCCCTCGCTCGCTCGCTCGATCTGCTTGCATCTTGAACATCGCCAGGTGAGCGAGCGAGCACGCATCGAGTAATGAGGCGACAGGCTAGGAATCATGGCAATGGCAGCGAGCACCACCAGCAGCAGCGGCGGTCATCCTCGCCATCTTTGGTGGAACATCCAGGAGCACCAGCTGCAGTGTCTTGAGTGTGCATGCCCTGTATGTCCAGGTCGCCACATGGCACGCGACCTCCACGCATCCACAGACACCAAACACCAAACACAGACGCGCTGTTGACTGGCGCAGCAGCTGGTGCCGCAAACCTGGCCAATTCATACATGATCACGCCGTCGGCGTGTTCTTCCGCTGCCGTCGTCGCACTTGGAAGTGCGTCTGCCCACCACGCACCGGACAGGACCAGTCAGTCGCCTGCTGCTCAACCCCACCACCACAACAACAACACGCAGGAGGATGCGTCGTCGTCGTCGTCGTCGCCGTCGTCGCGTAGAGGCTGGCGGCACGTCCAATCGGTCGCTGGTTCATTCCTCCAGCGCCTCGTCAGTCCCACGCCTTGCTGCTGTCCGCGCAGCCAGCCAGCATTGTGGTGGTGGACACTGCTCAAGTGAGGGATCGAGAGGGTACGTGCCACCTTGCGCACACGTTTACTAGCACACACAAGCAGCAGCGCCAGCAGCGCCAGCAGCGCCAACAGCAGACAACACGCGCCACGTACGCGAGCGCTCACAACCGAATTGACCAGCACACAGTCAATCAATGGAGCCACTGGACACCGCGATGGCAGAGGACAAGCGCGAGCGACAGCGCCAGCACGCCAAGCGCAGCTACTACAAGCGTGTGGTGCGTCGTAGATGTGCGCCTCACTCGCTATCTGTACGTGCAGCTCGCGTACGTATGCTCACCACGTGCGTGCATACGTGTGTGTACATGCGACTACAGAAAGCGATGGCAGCGCTCAAGATCGAGCGCGAGGAGCTCGAGAAGCAGTACCACGAAGCGCTCGCAGCCGCGCCATTGACATCGCCGTCGGCGTCGCCGGTCGACTGCAGCATGGCGCTCACAGCGTCGCCGCACGACACCAGTGGGAGCGAGCTCGTGGACCGCATCATGGCACTCACAACTGCGCGGGACGAACTCCGGCTGGAGAACCAAGCGCTCAAGAGCGCGATCGTGCGGTACTTTACGCTCCAGCGCCGCCTCCAGCAGAGTCTTGAGGACATGGACGTACGTCACGCACTCTCTCACTCTTGCTCTCGCTCGATGGATGATGCCTCGTTACGCGAGCACTAGCTCATAGTCTCCATGGCTTTGCTTCCTCTATGTGTGTATGGTTCCTCTAGAGTGAGGCGGACGCGCAAACCCAAGCGCTCCTGGTCGACTCTGTCGTGGCCGAGGTGTTTGCACACCAGTTCGAGCGCGTGATGCTCACGAAGCCGCTCACGACAGACGAGTGCCGCGCGCTGAACCGACAGTCGCACGACGAGATGGTCGCGTACCTCGACAGCAGCGGCGGTCCCGGCGCCGCGGGTCCCCACCTCTGCGGTTGGCAAGAGTTCCGCGGCTCACACAACGGCCGCTTCCGCTTCTCGACGCGCAAGCACTTTGCGCACCACACGGCACTGGCGCTCGCGACCAAGACGTGGGCGATGCTCTCGGACGCGGCACAGTTCCAGGACATGTACTCGTCCAACATCACGATGCAGCTCGACCTCGTCCAGCGCGTGGACGACGACCACGTCGTGTTCTACCGCACGATGCAGATCCCGAACAGCACGTGCGTGAGCAAGACGCTGCTGCTCGTCTCGCGCTTTGTCGACGCGCGCTCGGGCCACGTCGTGCTCTTGCGGAGCCTCGACCGGTCGCTCCTCCAGTCCGTCGTGTCAGCGAGTCCCGACCTGCTCGCGCTCGTGACAGCGGCGACCGAGAGCAGCTCGAACGTCTGGATGGAGGTGTTCACGTGGGTCGTGTTCAGCGAAGCAGGCGCGCAGCACGAGAGCTGCGCGATGGAGTTTGGCGGCTTTGTCGCGCACGCGACGCCAGAAGCGTCTGCGTTCTGGATGCTCGAGGCTCTGCTCATCAGCCTCCGATGGGAGAGTCGCATCGTCGGACCAGTCTTCAACGTACTGTAGGACAGCGTCGTAGGTAGCCGCTTCGTACGTAGAGGCATCGTCAGTCCACGTAGACAGGCATGCGAGCGTGTTCGACAGATGTCATCATCACGTGGCTCTGGTGTCATGGACTTCATTCAGCGTCGCTGGGACTCTTGTTGCGTCGGCGTCTGCTGTCTCGGCGCTCCAAGTGTGGATCGCCTCGGCGCAGTCATCATGGTGCTCGGGCTCACAATGGCGTCCAGCGCCGCTGCATCATCAAGACAAGCGACCGGCAGCGGGCACTGTGTGTGTGTCATAAGATAGGGTCGACCGTGTTCATACATACTTAGTGTCATCGTCGCTCTTTCTCTATCGTCTCCCTCGCACTGTGGTGCCGTGTCATCTACAAGACTCGACAGAGCACTAGAGACTCACGTGGAAGACTGGTCGCACGAACCGGTTCTCGAACCGCAGGACGTATGAGAGGAACTCCATCATCCAAAAGTCTGCGTCGCCGAGCGTCGGGCTCGGGATGTTCCCGCCCAGCTCGACTTCGCACCACGTCGTGCCGTCGGCGTCCTCGACGTCGGTGAAGCAGAGCCAGCTGAACATGTCGAGCCAGTTGAATTTGTCCGTGAGCTCCGGCAAGACGCGCTCGGGCTGGATGGAGCAGAAGATGATGAAGTGCCGCTGCTCGATCTGGACGCGCGAGAGCTGGAAGAAGGTCATGCACCGCGTCTGCTGCACGTCGGTCTGGAGCGAGCGGTAGAAGAGCACGTTGTTCTCGTTCACGCGCTGCAGGAGCTGCACGCGCATGTTCATCGTACCGCTGTACAAGTGCGTGAACGCGTCAGCAGACTCGGTGTACGCGCGCCACGTCCGCGCTGCGAGGTCGACGCTCGAGACCGAGTGGAAGCGCTTGCGGAGCGAGAACTTCGGCGCGGTGCCGAACGTCCGCTTGCGGTTCCAGCCGAGGACCGGGAGTCCGACTTCGCGGAGACTCGCCGGCGCCGTGTGCTGCGACACGATCGCGTGCTGCGCGTCGCGGATCGTGGTGAAGCACTCGGTCTCTGCGAGCGGCTCGAAGCTCAGACAGCAGTCTGGAGTCTCGACAGTGATCCGCGCTGGGATCGCTTTGTTGCTTCGTTTCGCCAGCGGTGGCGTGCCACTCGAGCCTGATCGTGCTGGCGTCGTCGAAGGGTACACCACGAGTCCTTTGTCGAGCTGTGTGTGCGAGCAGCGAGTACATGAGAGAGAGAGCATGTGAGTGACTGGGATGCCCAACAAGCCGACTGCGTGCCGTCTGGACGCAGGAGCGTACCTGGCGCGCAGCGATGAACGCGATCTTGTCGTGGAACGTCAGGTGCTGGAGGATCTGCTCCTCGAGCGCGTCGTTCTGCTTGCGGAGTTGCTCTTTCTGCACCGAGAGCTCGCGATAGAGCGTCCGGACGCACGGGATGCTCTCGCAGCACGTGCACACGAGCAAGTCGGACGCGCACATGTCGTGGTTGCCATGAGACGCCGCCGATGGCGCCACTTCCGTGATCTTCATCAGTGCGCTGTACTGCTTCTCGAGGCGTTCAATGTCTTGCTTCAGGCGAGCTTTGAGCTCCTGGAGGTACGAAGCGAGATAAACAGAAGCAAGAAGGCGTGTGAGTCTTCACTTGGGACTGACAGCTCGAGCCACTAGCTCCAAGGTGCGGACAGAGCTGCTCACCTTCTTTTGGTAGTACGACCGGCGCACGATCATCCGGTGCTTCTCGACCTTTTCCTCATCTGTGAGCTTGCGCGCCTTGCCTTTGGTCGCCGTCGTAGCGGCAGCAGCAATGCCGCTCACTGGATGCACAGCGACGTTGGTGACGCCTGGTGCGCTCGAAGCTTGGGCGGCACCTTGGCGCTTGGGGTCGGCGCGACGCCATTGCGCGCTGTAGACTTCGACCCCCGAAATGGCTCGCACGACTGGTGCATTTGTCGTTGAGGTTGGCGACTGCGGTGCCTCCTCGGCGACAGGACTGCTAGCTGAGACGGCGGTGTCGGCAGCACTGCAGTGTGGCGAAGGTGTCGCCGGATAGTGATCATACTGCTCCATACTTGTGCGTCTGCTGTGACCTGGTCCGTGCGGTCAGAGGTCAGAGCCTGTGAGGCTTGTTGTTGTTGTTGTGCGCGCGGACGGACGCTGCTTTGCGAATGAGAAAAGTGGCGATGGCGCGGTGGCTGCCACAGCGCCGCGCCGCACACCGGAGGTCTTGTTGCTCTTGCTCTTGCTCTTGCTCTTGCGGCGCTGCTACCGTACGCCAGGTGGCGCCGGCGTGTGGATGAGTGCCTGATGAGATTACTCGGCTGATAGGACGGGGCGAGCATCGAGAACGCTGAGAGGCAGCAGCAGCAGCAGCAGCAGGAGCAGGAGCAACTGTCCGCGGCGAGCAGCGAGAGCGAGCGAGACGAGCAACGAGCGCACGAGGCGAGCAATCAGCCGGTGCATCGCGTGTGTCGGTCGGGACAGACACCAAATGGCGGCTGTGATTCGTCTTCGATTCTGTTGATAGCATGTGTCAGTACATTAGTTTGCTCTCACTTCGTGTCGCACAGCGACTTACAAAGAGCGAGTATACTTTAGTCGATTTGAGTCTGCCGTGACACGATGCACTGACTGAAGCGAGTGAGTGCAGAGGGCACGATGACAAGCGAGTCGGACTGGCTGGCTGTTCGGCGTCGAGCTGCCGTCGCTGGTCAACTTTGTCAACTTCGTCAGCCTGCTCGCGCGCTCATGTGGAACACAGGGCTATCTGGCGCGCGCGATCTGGTTCCGTCGCGACCGCAAGCGCGAGTTGATCTGTGCGCGCGACCGCAAGCTCGATGGTTAACACGAGCCATTGTTCACGGTCAACCGGCCGAGGTGCGCGCGCATCCGCGATGGAACGGCGCGCGACTGAGGCGTCTCGACCGCAGAGCCACTCGCGCGTGACAGGCGCGCTGGAGGTGTGGAAGCGTGTATCCGCGTGATTGCACACTGGCGCTCGCAGTAGCGGCGACGGCTGGCGACGGCGTCTCAGGCTCAACTCTGACAGCTCCAGTCCCTCCTCGTTGACACGTGCCGAGATCGATCGATGCGATTGATCTGATACTCCGTCGCGCAAACGCGCAAACAAGCGTCCGCGCCGATGTCGGTAGGACCGGCGAGCGCTGAGGCGACTTTGTCTGCCTCGCACGCTTGGACACCCGGTGGCCCAGTGCGAGGAACGCAAGAAGTGCGAGGAACGCAAGACGCGCGAGGGCATTTGGCGTTGAAGCTGAGAGTCATCGCGCGATTCGTGCCACGAGTGACTGGCGCGCAGGCGCTGCTGACGACCATGACGCCACAACAACGAGGCGAAGAACAGCTAGAGAGACCGCGCGAGTGTGTTCGGTCCACGCAGGTGGTTGCCACGCACTTACACGCAGGTCGTTTGTGGACTCGCTCGGTGGCGTCGCACATCTGCTCGCTCGCCCTGTGTTGAGTGTTCGTCCACATGGACTGCACCAGGCGAGCGCGTGCCAGCTTGTCTTGGCAGTCGCAGTCGCGCCGCCGCTTGTTCGCGCTCGAGCGAGCCAGCCGGCGCGCCTCAACTTGGTGGCGTTATGCTCGTTTACGGATGCGCGGCATGTCGCCTGGTGTAGCACTACCGGCTGGCGAGCACGTCGCGTAGGGGCGAGTCAGAGTCAGAGCACCGAGAGCTCCAGCGTGTGTGTGTGAGCAGCGGCAATAATTGAATGACATCCGAGAAAGAGACACAGCGATACTATGAAACGATTCTCACTCGCAAGCTTGAGATGCTGTCTCCAAACCAATCTCTCTCTGGTCGCTCGCTCGTCTGTTCGTGAGCTGTCGCCGGGCTTGAAGCCTGCACAGGATTTGGACTGAGAGAGAGAGAGAGAGAGAGAGCTGTGCACTGCATCAGCCAGTATCTGAAGGCACTGCCGTTGCTCGACGCGACACCGACTTGAGCTGAACTGCTCTTATTGGTGACGTTGCCAGCAAGTCGGCTCGATGCGATACTCCACGTACTCTCGGGCATCCAGCTCTTGGTTGGTGAGTCCCCAGCACACTCTCGCGACCCGATACAGACTCACAACTATTGAGTCTGTGCTCGGACCATTCACGTATCTACAGCAGCTGTCCTGAAGCCTCTGAGCTCTGTCGCGAAGCTCTGGAGCATGACAGCATTGCGCCGTGTCGACATGCGCCGCTTGGCTTTGACCTCGAAGCACGACTGTCGATGCGCATTCATGACTTCTAGGACAGACAGATCTGCCGAGAACGTGGATGATGACAAGCCGTCACTTGCAAGTTCGATGCACTTCGCCACCACAAGCAGCGGCGAACACAAGCGCTAGAGCGCGAGTAGCGTAGACTAACCGACGTGGACTGTCAACATCCAGCCTGGGAGGATTTGGCTTGATCAGAGGTAGCTGGGGTGTGATACGAACGAGCTTGAAAGAAGCCTCGCTGAGCACTGCTGCTCCCTGTGAACTACACCAACGTATCTCGATCTGTAGTCTGAGCTGCTTCAGTTGCAGTTAGTGCCCCTCGTGCCACCGGTAGATCGCCCTCACTCTCAATGCCACCTTGTACTACTCGCGACAATTCTCAAGGAGGAGAGCGTCGTGATCGGTTGGTGCAAGGATATGCAGGCGTCGCCGCGCTTCGGACTCGACAACGTCGTGAAGGCGATCTACGAAGACAAGGTATTTCCGAACTCCGGGCCGTTGATCGGTGGCGCGACATCAAGCTTTCGCCGGTACGACGTTCGGCGCGATCGGCAGCACGCTCGCGAGTCCGATGGACCTCGTGAAGGTCCGTATGCAGAACGACCGCACGGGTGCGCGCTACAACAACCGCTTCTTCTTCGCCTGCGCGGACATCTACCAGCACGACAGACTCACCAAAGACTTCTACCGCGGCGTCGGGCCGACGACGTTCCGCGCCATGGTGCTCACGCACTGGACGCGCCTCGGGCCGCACACGACCATCCCGCTCATGGGCTACGAAGAGCTCCGCGCGGTGATGGCGTGTAGCTAAGATACGCGTTTGTATGCCGATTGTGTGCGAACACACACGTGGCGAATGCTCGCAGAGGCGTAGCGTACACTTCGAATGCGTCTGTGGTGTCTAGAGTGTGCGCTGTGCGTCCGACTGCGACTGACTCCAGCAGCTCAAAGAGCGGACCGACGACGCGCGTCTCCCAGCGCAGGGCGATGTGCAGCACCCCGATGAGTGAGAAGAAGTTACATGGGTCCTCGGTGTCGACTTCGCCGCCAAACGACACGGTGCGGTCGCTGCTGCCCTCTGGGTTCTTGACGAGGACTAGAGATATAGAGACTCGCGCTTGAGGCTCCCCTGCTTCTCCTGCTACACAGTGTCCATTCCAACGTGTGAGCCTAATGCAAATACCTGCGCGCTGCACTCTCTTCAGTCTAGAAGCAGCGCTCAAGCGCACAAGCACACAAGCGCGCTCAATGGCGACCACCATCACAATACGTCGACTTTCGAGATCGCCTGACGTATCTCAATGTACCTCACATTCTCACTCACTCACAATACGTCGACACTGATGACAAAGGCACACTGACTTCGTCATGATGAAGAAAGCAAAAGAGTAGAAAATATGTAACGCGAAACTGAAACATATATTCATGCTACATACAACAATCGTCGCAAATCAACTCAATGTTGCACACTGAACCAACAGGTGTCTCAATATCTTGAATCTCACAAATACAGTTGCAAGTGCTCAATATATACAGTGCGCGTCAAAAAATTAGGGACAGGGTAAAAAGTCAGAAATCAGTCGATTTTTTATTCGAAAATGCATTTGCGAGCGTGATGTTTTGCGAGATGATAGAACGTATTGCGCTCTATTTGGTGATAAAATTTGAGCTCGATACAAGCAAGTGGTCGC
>JAASFT010001017.1:0-10561 GCA_023333885.1 Globisporangium parvum
AGAACCCGAGGCTCGTGCGGTTCGCAAACAGCTTGAGCACGCGCGGCGCCGTCTCTACACTCACACGTAGGCACAAGCGCCTGTCAGACGACGCATGCAAGACACTATGCGGCAGCGATAGCGAGAGAGAACCAGTCACGCCCACCTCCGAGCGGCGCGACAATGCTGATCGAGTGGATCTTGACTGCGTCCTGGAACTCAATGTGCACGATCAGTTGCTCTGCGCAAGCGCACGCCAAGCGCAATAGACAGCAGCAGCAGTAAGTATGTGCTCGTTGCAGTCGCAGTGCGTCCACACTGACATGGAGAGAGCGCATGGCGTACCGTCCGCGTCCGACTTGAGCTGCAGCGTGCCGTCGCCAATGAAGAGGTTCGTGAACGGAAAGCTCGGGTTTTCGTTCAAGCAGTAGCACTCGGAGCGGCTGAACGCGTCCGAGAGGTCTTTGAACTTGGTCGCTGCTGCTGCTGCTGTGGTCGCCATCTTGCACGCACGTGTCGACGAGGTGCTGCTGCTGCTGCTCGCGGTCGCTTGATCCCTTGCTCGTGAGGGAAGTGTGTGAAAGCGGATCTTTCGCCGAAAATCGAGTGGTCCACACACAGTTTACATCGTCTCGAACTCCATCGATGATCGACGTGCGCAACAACACCGTGCGTGACGGCGGCAAGGAGAGTGCTCGCTCGCATCGAGCGCCTTGGGCCACGCTGACAGCTGCAGTAGTGATACGGCGCTAGCAGCACCTCGATACACATCGAGTGCGAGTGAGTACACTCTCTCGAGTCCTAGAGTGGCTCGTGTCCTACATCGGCAGCTCCGATCGAACTCAGCACACAGACACAGGAAATTCTCTCAATCGAGATAGACAACCATCTTTGAGGTGGAGCGAGCGTCCCAGCGCAGCATCGTGTCATCGCTCATGGAGAGCACGCTCGACATGGAGAGCACACGCAGCTGCTCACATTTGTAATTATGTGTTGGTTCTTTACGGTTTGTGCAATTGATCATATTGTTCGTGTTGTTATGAAAGCAGCTCAAGATGTTGGTTTGTATTTGCAAATCCCGCATGTGTAGCGGCCAATATGCGAATTTACCATCACTCTGGGTTTCTATTACTTTAAATATTCAAACCTGGCGTGGTGTTTGAAATGCGCGCGAAGCGAGGACGCGGCATACAAATGACAGTCCAGATCCTGCCAATCGCCGACTGGTCGGTCGGTCTGTCGATTGCTTGAGCACGAGCACGAGCACGAGCACGAGCACGAGGACGAGCACGAGCACGAGTAGCAGCAGATCAGTAGGAGACGGCGCCATGGCGAGCGCAAGTACGCCGTCGCGAACGGCCAAGTGGCGCACGCGCGTGTCGACAAACCCGTTTGGCGACGAGGGTTCTTCGACCCAAGAGACTAGCAGCAGCAGCGTGGAGTTTGCGAACCAGCACAGGTACATGCCCGCAGCAGCAGCAGCCGAAGCAAAAGAAGAACAGAGCGGCGACAGCGACAGCGACAGCGCGCAGTGGCGCGACTCGGCTGCGTTCTTGCAGGACATTGCGCAGCACAAGCCGTTCGCTGCGAGCGTCAGTGGCGGCGGTGGCGACAACGTGTTCGTCGGCCACGGCAAAGAGAACCTCGCGCCGAGTCGGCGGAACATCCATATTTATGAGCGCGCGGGCGTGGCGACACCGCGCTCAAAGGCTGCAGCGGCGCGCGCGAGCTCCGTGCGACCGCCGCGCGCACCCGCGACGCCATCGAAGACTATCGACGCGTCGTCCTCGAGCGAGCCGTTCAGTGTCCTCGGGAAGCGCCAGCTCGAGACCATCAGCCGCGTCCGAACGCCGCGCAAGCAGTCGCCACGCCGCACACACGTCGACGCCGATGTCGTCGAAGCAAATGGCAACAGCGCGTCGACTGGACCAGTGACGATGGTCGTGAACGACTTCGCCAGCGTGCCGCACTTGGGCTTTGGACGCGTGGCGATCAGCGACAGGAAGACGCTGCAGCTCACGCTCGCGAACCCGAGCAACCTCGGGAACGCGCGTATCAAGTACGAAGGCTACGCGCTCGTGGCGCGCGAGAGCCATCGCAGTAGCAGCGAGAAGCTGCGGTTCAAGTGCGACCTCCACGTGTGCGTCGTCCCGGCGGAGAGCTCCGTGCTGCTCCGCATCACGTTTGAGCCGCAGGACGACGACCTCGAGCGCGAAGTCGCGGCGCTGCTGCGGTTCACGGTGAACGACCGGTACAAGCTCACGTGCCACGTCACGGGCTTCGGCGTCGCACGCGCACACAAGAAGTCGCGCTTCTCCCGCGGTCAAGGCGCGTTTGCGCTCCCAGGCGCCAGCGCGCCGTCAGTATCTCGTGACGGCGTGCTCGAGATCTCGTCCACGCCAGACGCCACAGTCCCCGCGCGCGGAGCAGCCGATGGCGCGGCGAGTAGCAAAGCCTTGGCGCGTCGAGCCGAGTCGCTCGCTGGACTGAAGCGCCGCGAGTCCGAGTCGCTCGTACTGGACATGACGCCGCCGCGGCGACCGCGCGTGAAGCGTTTGCGGAGCGAACAGGAGCAGCCATCGACGATGACCACTGTCGTCACAGTTGGTCCAAAGCTGAATGGGACACCGAGCAAAGCGAGCAGCAGCAGTGGCTTTGCTGGCTCGTGGTGGAGCCAGCGCAAGGTCGTGTACGACGAGCACTGGATGGTGAAGCAAGAGGAAGGGTTCACCAAGTGGATGAACTACGTCCTCCTCGACTCCAACACGCAGCGGTTCATCGAAGACACCGACGACGGGGACGCGATTGCGCCGGCGCTCGCAGCAGCGACTCGCGGTGCCGGGAAGCGCCGGCGGTTCGACTTCTCGTCGCTCCGCGTCCTCGCGCAGAAGCGGATCGAGAACACGTGGACGCGGGCGGCGCACGAGATCTACCACACGCCGGCGATGGAGACGATCGTGTTTGACTTGGAGGACGAGATCGCGCGGAAGAAGCTCGTGTGCCGCACGGACCGACCAGTGTACGCAGATGTCGGACTCCAGGAAGAGCTCCTTGCGCTCTTGAACAATTACCACCCCGTGTGGCTCCGTCTCGGACTTGAAGCTGTGCTCGGACAGCGCGTGATGCGCGACGAGCGCTGCACGTTGCGGTCGATGTTTGCACTCGCCGCCAAGCAGAAGCCGAGCAGCAGCGCCAGTGCTACTGCCAGTCGTCCCAAGATGCCGCGCGCACTGCGGCGGATCATTCTGCAGCACGTCGTGCACGACACGCACGTCGCGCGTAAGTTCCGGCTCGTGAAGAACCTCAAGACGCCGATCGACGGCTCGCTCGGTCCCAGCGACGTTGGCAGCGGCCGCTCGAGTCGCAACTTGTTTGTGAACACGAAGAAGCACATCACCGGCCGCGAGTACTTTGACGCGCTCATGGAGAGCTTCGTGCGCAAGTTCCTCGTGCTCATCAAGTTCCTCGACGCTGCGATCGCGAGTCGGCGAGACAAGTTCCTGCACTTTCCCTGTCTCTTTCGCGTCTCGGCACCGCCAGCAGCGAGTGGCGCGAAGGCACAGGCCGCGAGTGACGACAGCGTGGACGACAAGCCGATCAAGTGCTCGCACGACATGGTCGTTGCGTTCTGCCGCCTCTTCCTCGCGAGCGAAGGCCGCATTGACAAGCACTTGCGGCAGCTCGGGTACGACCTCTCGCATCAGCAGACCCCGCTCGACGAAGTCGACGTCGAGATCAAGAACCTCGCAGTCGATCTGCGCGACGGCGTGCGACTCGCAAAGCTCATGGACGCGCTCACAGCATCGCCTCCGTCGCACGCGACGCCAACGCCGCCGTCGCTTGCGAGCTTCCTGCGCGTCCCGGCGCTCTCGCGGCTCCAAAAGGTCCACAACGTCGAGATCTGCTTGCACTTTTTGCAGGAGACGTGCGGCCAGGACGTGCTCGCAAGCATCAAGAGCGCAACGAGCGTCGCGGTCGCTGGCCGCGTCAGTAGCAGCAACGCAGCAAGCGGCTTTGCGCGGCTCCAGCATCATGTCGACGAGAAGGTCGTGGCAAAGATCGCCAAGGACATTGTCGATGGCCATCGCGAGAAGACGCTGGCGCTGCTCTGGCAGCTCATCAGCTGCTTCCAGCTCCAGTCGCTCGTCGACAAGACGGTGTTGCAGCGCGAGATCGACGGCATCGAGCAGCGCATGAGCTACCGCGCTCTCGACTTCTTGGAAGCGCAGCAGCGCCGTGCACCTGTGCGCTCGAGCGCGAGCAGCAGTGGCGAAGCGACTGGCCCGAGCGACCGCGACGACGTGTACACGCTCTTGCTCGAGTGGTGCCGCGCCGTGTGTGCCAACTACGCGGTGCCCGTGAGCGACTTCACGACGTCGTTTGCCGACGGCCGAGCGCTCTGCTACTTGCTCCACTACTACCACCCGATGCTGCTCGCCAAGAGCGACATCCTCGCAACGACCGCCGACGAACCGAGCGTCGCGGCCAACGACGCGCGCGCGATGGAGCAGCTCCTCGTGAACGAGAAGCGCCACTTTACGCTCTTGAACGAGCGCGTGAAGCAGCTCGGGGAGGTCCCTGTGCTCATGCCGCAGCACTACGACAGCCGCAATCCACCAGAGGAGAAGATGGTCGTGACGTTTGTGTGCTACTTGCAGTCGCGGCTCATGGACTCGAGCCGCGAGATCCACGCGGCGTCGCGGCTCAAGCGCTGGTGGCGCAGTCCGTACGTGCGGACGCAGATGCGGATCAAGCGGAACCGCAGCGCGCGCGTGATCCAGCGGTTCTGGTTCACGTCGAGCCACAAGCGCTTGGCGATCCGCCAGTGCCGCCGCTTGCTCCGCGCGGCGCACATTGTCAAGAGCGTCCTGCGCATGTGGTCGGCGCGTGTGCAGTTCACGCGGCTCCGGGACGCAGCGACTGTGCTCCAGCGCGCGTGGCGTCTCCAGCGCCTACAGTCGACTCGGTCGAAGCAGCTCTGCGAGCGTGCAGCAGTGATGATCCAGCGCCACTGGCGCCAGTACGTCCACGCGAAAGCCGAGCGGCAGAAGCGAGAGATCGCCGCTGCTCGCGAGCGCATTGCGCGTCGCCTGCGCATGAAAGCGAGTGGCGCGACGATCGAGCAGTGGTGGCGCTCGGTCTTGCACCGCCGCGCTGCGACAGCCGAGCGCAAGCGGCTCGTAGCACAGCGCAACGCTGCGTCCTGCATGCTCCAGCGCGCGTGGCGCCACGCAACGTCCCGTCGCACTGCGCGCGCACTGCGTCAAGCAGTGTGGCAGTACGAGCACGAGAGCGCGACGGTGCTCCAGCGCACGTGGCGCGCGCACCAGCTTCGCCGGACGCTCTGTCGCCGCATCGTTATCCGCAAGTGCGCAGCGACAGTCACGCGCGCCGTTCGCCTGCACGCAGCAAAGCGCAAACGCGAGCGTGCCGCTGCAGTCGAGCGCTTCCAGCAGTTGCTGCAGCTGAAAGAGCTCGAACGACGGCGCACGGACCTCGAGCGTCGCGTCAAAGCCCGCGCTGCGAGGCAGATCCAGTGCGCGTACCGAGTGCATCGCGAGCACCAGACGCGCGTCGTCATCGCAGCGGCGATTACGATCCAGAGCGCAGTGCGGATGGCCCTGCAGCGCCAGCGCTTCCAGACCCACGTCGCGCTGGTCGTGCGGCTGCAGCGCACAGTGCGCATCTGGCGCCGCAATGCGCAGATCCGTGCGCTCCTGCGCTTTGGCGCGCTCTTGGACCAGTACCAGACGCAGCGGTACGTTCGCTCCACGCGTGCAGCAGTGCAGATCCAAGCAGCAGTCCGCGGCTTCCAGCAGCAGACGACGTTCCGCACGCTTCGCGCGGCTGCGATTGTGCTCCAGCGCACTGTCCGCATCTGGCGGCGCCAGCGCCATGTCCAAGCGCTCATCACGTTCTACGACATGCTCATCACGTACCAGCACATGCGCGCCGACGCGCTCGAGCAGCTCGAGTACGACGCGGCGACGCGGATCCAAGCGACTGTCCGAGGCCGCTGGCAGCGCCAGCGCTTTATGTTTGTGAAGCGTCAGGTCGTGACGATCCAGCGCAACGTCCGCGTCTGGCGCTGGAACCAGCAGATCCGCGCACTCGTGCGCTTTGGCGAAGCGTGCGAGCGCTCCAAGCGCAATCGATCGGAGCGCCTCGAACGGCTGCAGCGGCGCGTTGCGACCCGAGCTGCGGGGACGATCCAGCGCGCGTTCCGATCGGGCGTTGCCCACAAGCAAGCGGCAGCAGTGCGCATCCAAGCGATCGCCCGTGGCTGGTGCACGCGCCGCACGCGTCTGGACTTTTACAAACTGAAGGCGCAGCTCTCGCGTCTCCGCGTGTTCACGGCGTGCTGGACGCTCGAGTGGTGGTTCGCCCGCGCGATGCACCAGCGCACGCAGCGCACGAGCAGCGCTTGGAAGATTGCAGCGTGCTGGCGAGCGTACCGACTGCGGCGGGTGGTGGCGGCGAAGATCGAGCGTCGGCAGCAGCAGGAGGAGGCGGCTGCGAGACAGCGGGCACTCGAGCGTGTGCAGCGTGAGGAAGCAGAAGCGGCGCGGCGGCAGGAGGAACTGCGCATTCAGCGCGAGAAGGAAGCTGCTGCTGCTGCCGCTGCTGCGGAAGCGAAGCGCCAGGAGGAGCTGCGGATCCGTCGTGAGCAGGAAGCTGCTGCTGCGGAAGCTCGTCGGCGGGAACAGTTGCGGGCTCAACGCGAGCGAGAGGAGGCAGCAGCAGAGGCGACGCGGCAGGAGGAGCTGCGGATGGAGCGTGAGCGAGAGGAGGCGGAAGCGCAGGAGCTCGCGCGGCTTCAGGAAGCGCAGCGTCGCCAACGTGCGAAAGAGGAAGCCGCCGCCGAGGCGCTTTACCAAGAGGAGCTGCGCTTGCGTCGCGACCGTGAGAGAGCAGCAGCAGCAGCAGCAGAGGCGCTTCGGGTCGAGCGCGCCATTGCCGACGCTGCGGCTGCGAAAGAAGCCGCTGCGCAGGCCTTTCGCGCAGCTGTCCAGCTCGTGCAGTCGTGGTGGCGAGGCACGCGCGTGCGCCGGCGCGTGCGCGTCGCAAACGCGAAGGCGCCGTCCAAGCCACCGACCTCTGCGCTCGTCGCAGCGTCGCAGCCAGCTGGCGCGTCAGTCGCAGCCACGCCATCGTCGTCAAAGGGTGTCGTGCAGGCGGAGCCGCCACTGACGCTCGGTGCGCGTCTGGAGATGGCGCTCCACCTGCTCTTGCACGGCACGCGCCTGCAGGAGATGCTCTTTGCTGGCCACACTATCGAAGTGTGCACCAAGTACTCGCGCGAGTGCTGCCGCCGGTGCGTGAAGCTCGGGATCCCCACCACGATCTTCGCTGCGATCCGCGGCCTCAACCGCAGTCGTCCGCACGTCGAGCTGCTCCACGAGCTGCTCCTCGTGCTCGAGAACCTCACGACGTACCAGGTCTGGGACCGCGCGAACGCGCTGCCTGGCGCGCGCGTGGCCAAGACGCCGGAGAGCGTGCTGGACGACGCGCGGGCGATCGAAGCGCTCGTGGATCTGCTCCACATCCACCGCGACATGCCGTCGGTCTTTGCGCGCGCAGCGACTGTGCTCGAGTTCTACGTCGCCGAGATGCAGCTGCACGCGCACGCGTTCGGCCGCAGTCCGCGCGCTGTCGAGGTCTGGCGCGACGCCGAGAAGCGCTTGCGCGGTCTGCACGACCTCGTCGAGAAGAGAGCGGCAGTGGCTGCTGCGATTGCGAGCGCGGCCAAGTACCTCCCGGCACCGAGCAAAGCGCCTGCGCGTGCGAACCCGCGCGTCGCGCTCGCGGTGCTCAGTCGCGTGCTCGCGCTCGTGGACGGACGCGAGCGCGTGGCGCAGTGTGCATGAGACGTAGAGAGAGCGAGAGGTAGAGAGGTAGAGAGCGCAGGAGTCGACATGGCTGTGTTCGTCGCGTCCAGAGTGTGTCCTGTGCCTTGTGTGTGCGGTCAGCACCGCCACGCAGTGTGATGGTGGGGCGCCTACTGTGGATCTCTCTGCTACAGATGACGATGGCGATGACGATGGCGCAACGCCTTGACGAGAGCCTCGAAGCCGACGGACGTGCTGTCAGTCCGAGCCGTACGTCGTCTGGCGTCTGTACGAGCAGCAGCGCAGCAGGTGAGGCAGGTGAGGCTTCCAGCGCACGAACCCACGCGACAGGCAGCCAGACGCCACACTCAATGCACTCGACAGCCTGCTCCGTGTCGCTCTCCCGCTCTCGCTCTCGCCTGACGCGCGCCACATGATGCACACCAGATGGCTGCGCCTGCACGCGTCCTCTGTCGCTCGCACTCGCTCACGCCCGGCGTGCTCGTCGAGCGAGTGCGAGAGGCGCGTGGGTCGAGCGAGTGCGTGAGCGAGCGCCTCGGACGTCGAGCGAGAGCGGGAGAGCGACACGGAGCAGACAAGTGGAGTGGGATTCAAAGACTCGCTCTAGCGAGAGGGACTGCGGCGGCCGAGCTACTCCGCCGTCGCTGCCATGGGACGGGAGCGCATGGCGAGCGCCATGGACGCACGAGGGACTTACTTCTGGAGCAGTGGCTTGCGCTCGTCGGCGGCGGTCGGGACGAGGTGGTAGCGGTGCGTGCCGTCGCTCCCGTGCTCCTTCTTGTTCTCGAGGTACCACACCGTGGTCGAGACGAGGAAGATCGTGCCGTACAGACACGCTGCGCGACGTCACAGACACACACACACACACGCACGTCGCGCAGCAGTAGCAAACGCGTGAGCGTCCGTCCAAGACAAGCGCAGACCAAGACGTAGGCGCGCGTACATGCAACCGCACCTGACTCGAAGAGCGGCGTCGAGCTCTTGACGTTCTTCCCGAGCTTCATGTACTCGGGCTGCACTTGCACGAGCACGCCGACGGCGGCGAGGAAGAAGAAGCCGAAGAGCGACAGCAGCGAGCAGCAGATCGCCCCTGTTCGTGCCAATCGCAGTCAACGCAGTAGACAAGACACGAGCGGTCAGCGCTCGGGCATGCGCTCGGATGCGAGTGACGGACGACAGTGCGAGCGATCGGAGGCAACAGCAGCAGCTGCTGCTGCAAAAGAGACGTACAGGACGCTTTGGAGCTCATCGTGTCTGCTGCGATTCTGGTCGTCGGAGCGAGCGGGTCGAGTGGATGCGAGCGCGCGAGCGAGTGCTGGGAAGACAGACAGACAGACTGAGGACGTGTGTGCTGGCAGCGGAGCTCTTGGCGACTGCGGTCGTCGGTGTGAACCAGGATTCCTTTTGCCTATGCCTTTGCCTTGGCGGAAGAGATGGCGCAGACAAAATGACTTGATTTCACTATGCTCTGGCGGTTGACTTGAATGGACAGAGCAAGTGAGTTGTGTGGTGCACTTCAATTACAAATCTGGGAATCGGACTTAATAGAGAACACCCCACTAAAGTCCGATACGTGCAGTTCACGAACAGATCTCGACAGATCGATCGATTGATTGATTGATCACAAGGACGAAGACGAAGAAGAAGCAGCCGCTGTCTCCGTCGCCTCCTCCTCCTCGAGCCAGCATGTACGACTTTTGCCTCACGATCCCGGTACGTGCACGCGCACACACGCTCCCCCCTGCGCGCGACGAGGCTGCAGATCGCTCTGCCGCGTCTTGCAAGCAGCACACGGAGCGCAAAGATCTCGCCTGGTGCTTCGCGTTCTGGTGGTCCAGCTTGCGCACATCAGCAGTGGCAGCAGAAGCGCTGTTGCGCGCGCCTTCTCTTTGATCCGCACGCATGGACATGTACTGACAGTCTGCTCTCTCTCGCTCTCTCTCTCTCTCTCGATAGTATGGCATGCTCTTGGGCATTGGCGGTCTCGTCGGCTACGTGAACACTGGGAGCGCAACGTCTGCGATCGCTGGCGGCGCATCGGGTCTCTTCCTCACATTCGTCGGCTACTGCAGCTACAGCGAGTACAAGCAGAGCCCGGTGACGTCGAAGCTCTGGCCCGCGCTCTCGCTCGGCGTCTCCGGCGCGCTCACAGGCGTCATGGGCATGCGCTTCCAGAAGACTGGCGCGTTCTTCCCCGCCGGCTTCATCGCGGCCACGAGCGCAGCGATGTCGCTCTTCTACGTCGCGAAGCTCGTCGCGAACCCCAAGCCGCAGTACAAGAAGAAGAAGTAGACGCGTCTTCGCAGCTCTGGCACGTCGCGCAGGACGTTGCCCCTGCCATCTTCACGACCAGCAACAACACGAGCGATGGCGCCTCACTCGTGCGTCATCGCGACATCGTAGCCTCTCGTCTCACATGCTTGTGCGCTTGGTCGATGGCGAGTTTTTCTTGCGCAAGAATTCACCGGATCGCAGAACGGGGTTGAGCACACAAACTTCGTGAGTTCGTACACCAGCGCCAGAACGTCGAGCCGAGCTTGCACTAGCTGACACACAAGCAACGACGAGCTGCTCCATGCAGCAATGCATGTTGTTGCATGGAGTAGCTCGTCCTACTAGCATGCATTGCCAAGATGTGTGCGCTCACCTAGATTAGACAGGCTAGTGTTGGAGTTGAACCTATATGAGTCGTGTGAGACTAGGCAAATGTTGTGGACCACCCAAATGACAAG
>JAASFT010001018.1:0-10536 GCA_023333885.1 Globisporangium parvum
GCGGTCGACGGATCCGCATCGCTCGGTCGTTTGGTTTGGACCAAGACGGGAGCTTCACGATCCCATTCGACTGGTTCGCATGAGCGACTACTGCTGCGTCACGCTGCATGGACGACGATGGCGCGGTCGCTCAGTCCCCAGATGTCAAAGAGCACACGGAGGCGGTCGCTGATAGTCGGGTACAGCGCTGTGAGTGGCGGGTGCGCGAGCGCCTCGAGTCCTTCGAGCACCAGCGTCTCTAGGATCGCAGCGTATGTGATGACAATGCAGTCGTCGGTCGGCGTTGCGGCTGTGTCGCGTCGGATCGTAGTCGTGCTCCAGTGGAAGTTCTGCAGTGCGTAGCAGGCAGTCGACCATGCGTGAGAGCGAACGCAAGAGCGCTGTCGTCAAAGCAATGGCGCGTCGGCTGCAGCTCCTCTACGCACCAGTTGCTTGTCGTTGCTCGCTGCGATGCGATGGAGAGTCGAGGTCGCAGCTGCTTCGCTCACGAGCACAGGGGGCAACTGGAGCCAACGAACGAACGCAACGAGGAGCTGACGAGTGCAAGTACAGGAGTGAGTGAGTGAGTGAGGGAGTGCGTGAGGGAGTGGGGGAGTGCGTTCGTGCCGATAGAGCAAGCGTCGGCCAGTCAGTCCGTCCATTGATCAGCCTGATCCCACGCATGATCGAGCTGCGGGAGTCGAGATGCGTAGACGCACTTGTGACTGCGCTTCAAAGGTGCGTTGACCGACAGCGCCACCACGCTCACGCCACGCGTCGTCGTCCTCGGCGTATTGTTGTTGCCGCATCGCGTCCAAGTGTGCGCGTGCAACGAACGCAACGTCGTCCAAGCGAGACAGTAGGAAGTGCACGACAGTGGGCGACACGAGCAGCGAGCTCTCGGACGTAGCACACGTCGTAGCAGAGTCGCCACCGCCAGCGCTCTTGTCGCTATCAACCAACGTCAAGTAGCAAGCAAAGCGACTCAGAGAGGCAGAGACGACGCATAGTGTCGAGGTTCATGGACTGCTGCGCTCCAGAGCTCATTGGACACTCGCACTCACGAGCATGGACGTACTTGCGCTTGCTCAACGGGTACAGAAAGTCGATCACGAGACGCTGGAGCGGTTCGTTCGAACGATCGGAGGCTGTTGTCGCTTGCGTCGTGTCGGTAGCGTACACTCGGTCGGCCAAGCGGACGAAGAAGAGGTAGAACTGCAGCAGTGTGTCCGAGTCAGCTCGGGCGAACTCTCTTCTAGTGGAGCTTTGCCGACTGAGAACGGGCAGGATGTGATGCAGTCGACGCACCTCGTCAAAGCGGAGACTGGAGGAAGGAGGCAGTGACGATACGGATCCGGACGAAGATGGTGGCGTTGGCGCGCGCACTGCGCTCTCCAACACGCGGAGCAGCTGCGTTTCCATCTCTGCGATACCTGTGCGCGCGTACCAAGATACCAAGAGCGAGCGAGAGAGAGAGAACGTCAGCACAACCGCCTCGTACTCTTCTGTTCGCGCGTTGTCCAAGCACGTGCATCTCGAGCGATCTGCACCAGCTCTCGAACGCCGCTGTCCAGTGTCGACGAGCACTTGATCGAGTCCACAGTCTGCGCAGAGCTGCCACAGCTGCGCGACGCGCATACCGCTGCGCTCGGTCGCGAGCGGATCATCACCACTACCTCCACATTCGCTCGAAGGTTGGCGTTGTGCTACTGCCTTCCAGCTGTAGCTCGCAAAGACGTCGAGAAGGAACAACCAGACTTCGCTGGATGCAACCGCTTGGATCGTACTTGAGCTGGTAGGTTCGGTCGGTGCTGATGTGGCTTGTTCTAGTGCGTTGCTCAGCAGCAGCGATCGCACGAGTGGATCACTTTGGTGTGCGTAGTCGCCGCTGGCGTCCAGACATGCCTTGCCAAGTGGCTCGAGTGCATCGAGAGGCAATGCGACCGTGTGCAGACGCGTATCGAGGAATCGTGTGCGCACGCACTGTGAACAGTGAGCGCACAGATGCGTCAAGACGCCTCAGTCAGCAAGCCGACCACCACATTCGCACACGTAGCCAAACAGACGGACGCACACGCGGACGCACCAAGTACTCGGACAGCGTTGCAGGACGGAGGCGCAGGTCAAGATCAGCCGTCCTCGTCGATCCGCGCTCCTCTGTCACTCCCTCTGCTCTGGTGTCTGCAGTCGGTCGAGTCACTGGCGGTGGTGGTGCCAACTGAGCGCTGTCTATCGAGCCAAAGCCATCGAGTCGACTGCCACAGCCAAGGCGATGAGACTGCGGTGACGACTTCGATTCACTGCCTTCGAATGGCAGCGCGAGTGCGATCGCCGCAGCACTCGTCTCGTTGCGATTGCCATCACTGACGCCAACCGAGTTGCGTCGTGCCTGACAGATGCGCGCCACGAAGTCTCCTGCGAGTGCTAGGAACCGCAGCGGTGGATCAAACAGCAGCGATGCAAACGCCATGCGCAGCATCTCGTTGCGTCGCGTTGTCTCCTCTTGTAGTGATAGGTGCGTTGCAACACTCGATGTCGCAAGGTGGAGACACTGGAGCACCGTTTGCACGAGCTGCTGCTGCTCGCGCGACAGCTCGCGCCGCACGAGCACCTCAAAGCGCCAGATGTTGAGCTCCGAGAGCGCGTCAACCGGTGTTGCGTTGAGTGCGTTGCTGTCAAGAACGTCGAGTGCAGCCGAGTGATGCAGTCGCTCGAACGGCACGAGTGGCTTGCACACGCGCGCCATGATCTACCATGCCACGGACAGCACAGGACTGCGTGAGTCGTCCCGAGCAGCCAGATAGATGGGCGAACTGAACAGAACGCAGGGTCGTCACCTGCTGGAGCGCGCTTGCCAGGACAGTGAGAGAGCAGCCCATCAAGCCGTCGATCAGGCCGTGTCCCGTTAGCACGGCGTCGCACACTTGTTGGACTTCAGCATCGCCACCAAGTGCTTCGTTTGGTGAAGCGACAAGCAGACGCGCTAGTGCAGTCGATCCACGTCCATGCTTCTCGCACGCAGCGACCAGGTGCTCGACCAATGCGCGCATGCGCACAGCCACGGCGTCACTCATGACCTCTCGACTGTGCACTGTAGCACCAGGGCCAGCATCGAGCGGTGGCGCTCCGTTGCACCTCCGCTGCTGTGCTCGTGAGCGGCACTTGCTCGCCCAGTAGACTGCGAGCGCTGCACTGAGCAACGATGCGCTGCTTGGTCGTACGTCATCGTCATCGCCGCGTTGCTGCTCGCTCGCGGTTGGTGGCAGCAGTGGACTGCGAAGGCACTGGCGCACGTCAGCGAAGAAGCGAGCAGTGAGTGACGACTCCTGCTCTTCAGTCTCTAGACTCCGTTCCCGCCAGAGCGTGCACTGCGCAATCGCATCTTCGACTTCGCGTTGATCCGTCCCAGCGTCGATCGCAAGTTGCATGCACTCGAGCAAGCGCTGCGCGAGTCGTCTGTTCGGCGCGCTGAGACCATCGACAGCTGCTTGCACCGCTGCGTTGGCACTGAGCTTCTCAACGCGCTCGGCTTCCAGGCGTGCACTAGCAGTCGCAGCACTAAGCAATCGCTCGCTCCGCTTTGCAAGCGCGTCTGTCACCACGTGTGCGAGCGCGAGCACTGAGAACGACTCGAGCGGGAGGTAGCGGACGTCGCTGGTCGTTGCTTTGCGCTGCAGCAGCGCGTGCAGTGCGCGCGTGTCGTCACCATGCTGCGAAGATGGAGCAACAAAGAGTCCGCGCTTGCTCTGCGGCGACTCGATGATCGCAGTGAGGAGGTGCGTGAGCATCGCTGTATCGACAGGCGAGACTGCGGCCTCGCGTGGGTTGGAAGGAGCAGCGACTGATGTATGCGTAGCAGAGTCTGATCGAGCGACTGTCGCTGCTGCGCGCAGCGTCGGCGACGCGATGCGTCGGATTGCCGCTTTCGCACTCGCGAGAGTGAGTCGGCGAGTCGGCGAGACGCTCTGGCGCTTGGTTGGCGTCACCGGCGCACCAGCTTGAGCGTGTGGCTCTGAGTGCTCGTCGCTCTCGACCTGACCGATGGTGCTGCGAGTAACATTGGCGCGAGGTGCTGTCTCGTAAAGCTCAGGAGTTGGATCGACAGTGTCGCCGCTCTCGCTCTCGCTCTCATTGTCAGGACTCGCCTGCTCTGCAGCGACTTGGACACTAGCGTGAGCGCCAGCGTCGTTCAGGACGTGGCTGCTGTCCTCATCGTCCTTGCCATGCGCTGCATCGCTGAGTCGAAGCAGCTCAGGGGTGACGCTAATGAGAAACGCACCGAGGTGGACACGAGTCGTCGTGCTCGCGAGAAGCGCGCTGACCACTTCGCCTGGTGTGGAGCTGCTACGCGTAGTCGCACTCCTAGATGGCGGCGATGCTGGGGCGTGTCCGCTTTGCAGTGCGAGCTGGTAGAGCAGCAGCAAGATCGACTCGACGAGCACGCGACGCTCTGGAGCCATCGCAGTGAGAATCGCTCGGACCACGCGCACGCCATGCGATCGGCGCTCGCGGAGCGACTGGCACCTCTTTGTATCAACGAGTGCAGCGAGGTCAGCGAACGCGTTGTACGGCAGCAGCGGTGCGTACGCGTGCGCAAGGAGCTGGCGCACAACAGCACTGACTGAGCGCGACGAGTACGCGTGCAGTCGCGACGGCACTTCGCCGCGCACGATGCTCTGAAGCAAGCTCGTGCGCTCGCGGCGCTTGGCGTCCAGTAGAAACAACTCGCGCTTGTGCAGCTTGTGCTTGCGCAAGTGGTCGACGAGGAACTTGAGCACGAGACTCGCTTCGAGTGGCACTGGCGGCAAGAAGCGAGGCGACTCGAGTGCTGATGCGCGGTCTGTCGCGGTGCTGTCGTCCTTCGAGACTGCGCTACTACTCGCGCGTCGACTAAGCATGCGTGCTCGGAGCATCGCTACTGCTACTGGCGGTGCTGTGGCAGCGAAGTCGCGCAATGGACCAGTCGTCCAAAGATACCGAGCAGGGCACGAAGGAGTGAGATGCATATGGCGGTCTATGGCGTTGACGTGGCGCTAGCCTCTGGTCTAGGACGCTTCGATCGTCTCCGAGACCTACGGAGAGCGCTCGAGTGCGACTGCCTCAGTGTACGCCTGGCCAGCATAGCAGATACGACAGCAGTCAGCAGCAGGACGACCGAACACACACTCGACAAGGCTCGGCGACGCAATGGACAGCAGTGGACGCACCGTGTGGAGCGTCTCGACGACGTCGTCCATGCGTGAAAGGAACAGGTCGTACGTGATCGCCTGGAGACGCTCGTCGTCCAGCGCGCTCGCAACTCCAGCGATTGACGAAAGGAACATGCGCTGGAGCGCAGCGCCAATGACTTCGTCGCTTGTCCAGAGCGCGAGCGAGCGCTTGGCTTTCGCATGGAGCGGCTGCGAGCCAGCGCACGCGAGCGCGCGACGGAACTTGCGCCAGATGTGCCACGCAGTCTTCACGTGCTCGCGTCCAAGTCGCTCCCGCAGCGCTGCAACGGTGCTGCTGCTGTCGTGCTTGGTCGCCTCCAGCAGGTGCCACGCGCAGCGCCGATGGAAGCGCCGCCCAAAGAGACAGAGCGTCGTGGCACTGTCGGTGCTTGTGTGCGCTGTGTGGCATGGGACGTCGCGCTCGTCGCTGCGCTCGCTGCTCTGAGTCGCGTCTCCGACGCGCAGGAACCACTTCTTCGCGGCCGTCGCGTGCGGGAACGACACAAAGACCTCGACGCGTCCAAAGCCCATGGCGCGCGCACTCTGCTCCATCAGCTCGACGTACTCGAGCGACTGTGGATACACTTGAAAGACCGCGCAGTGTGGCTGACTTGGGCTGCTGCTCGAGCTCGCAAGCTGAGCATGGAGCGACGCAAAGCAGGTCTCGAGTCCGCTGTGTGTGAGCCACTGGAGCATCGAGATGCCGATCGCAGCGTGGAACACGCCACGACGCAGTGGGAACCGCTGTGCTGCATTCCCGCGGTAGAACCCTGTCCTGCACTGCGCGTGCGTTGCGCTCGTCGTGGCGGCACAATGCGCGACGCAGTCGTCTCCGGTCGCAACTGCTGCAGGTGCACTCGTTGCGGTGAGCGAGAGCATCGATGCGCTGATGTCGAACGCCATCGTGAAGCCCAGCAGTCCGCGCTCAAGCAGCCACTCGTTCGCAGCGAGCGTGCTCAGGCCAGACCCAGCGCCTAGATCCAGAAGTAGCCATGGCTCGTTGTTGTCGTCGTCGTCGCCGCGGTCTGCCGATGAAGCGACACTACAGCGCAGCAGCTCGAGTGCGTGACGTGTGAGGTCGCGCTGGATCGCAGCGTTTGCCTGCGTTGTGTAGTTGGCAGATTGGCCTTCGTCGTAGAACGCCGAGGCTGCAGCTGACGACGCAGTCCGCGCAGCTCCAGCGCGCTCCTCTGGTCGCGCTTGCTTGAACGGCATGTCAAAACGAGCACCTCGACTGATTGGCCATCAAAGTGGCGAAAAATCGGGTATTTGAACCAAAATCGGATAATACAATGCTTGATATTGTTAGCGTTGTCGATTATTGACCATCTGATAAACTACACATTACGGATCCACTGAATGCCAAAGTGACTACCACTTTGACTACTAAAATGCACTATATCATGGAAACTTATAGAAACCGATTGCTCACAAAGGATACAACAAGATGCGTACCAATATGAACAGTTTATCAAACTAAGTGAACCGAAGGGGATACAAGATATGGAATTCACAGTAAGCTAACAATGCAAACACTAACTGCTTACCATCCAACTTTTTGTATGCACATTTCTTTTCATGTAAGGCTCGTATAAGCTTCTAGGATCAGGACTTTCAAGGCCAAAAGAAAACCTGAGCAACTCAAAAGGTGCTTAGTATAAATACAAGAACCTAAGATGGCCCAAATGACGTCAATGATAAGGAAAATCAAAGGAATTAGGAAAGCAAAGCGGCTAACGCCACTGCAGAACTCTTAGTGGGAGTGTTGCGTGCAGGTGCGGCAGCAAGTGCACACACACGCTGCTGCCCGCGCCGCACTGTCTCTGACGGTGTGCAAGCGCACAACAAGCCGCAGGGCAGGCGCGCATGCCAAGCTAAATAGAAGGACGTATACTTAGGTTAAGTGTTCACAAATATGGAAGGGTGGAGCTAGAGTGCACACGCCCAGTATGAGGGGTAAGTGAGCACTCGAGTGTGGGCTCCACAGAACCGCGCGATGAAGGCCGTGGTGTCCAAACCGATTCAATCTACAATTTTTCACTGGGGAGGCAGATCAAGGACACCAACTGAGCGCCGGCTTAGGTCACCAAAGGGAAAAGGACAAAGGGTCTAAAGGAGTAAATACAGTATAGTCTTTGACTGTGACTGTATCGGTATGCAGCCACACACGCGCAGGTAACTTGCCCTCACGTGTGGACGAGTTGGTAGCTCAGAAGTGGGCCACTCATCCTCGTTTTCAATCACGCGGTGTTGATTCCTTTTCCCTTTGGTGCCATTGATTATTGTTCTCGACCCTTATCATCCAATAACAATTCTCACGTTTACAGATTCAAATATGCTTCCTCGAAGCTGTTTCTTAGGTTGCTAAGCCAATAGAAACCAAATCGCCCTCATACTAGTAATCAATCAGAGTCCATCACCCCACAAAAAGGAGCCAAAATCAAAGCGTCGTGATCTGAATATTCTCGTCCTCGCTATTTCCTGTTTATGTCGAAAGGTCATGACCCGCCTCACGTGTCCTCTGATCTATTCCACACGACGTGCGAGCATAACCTCCTTGTCACTCTCATCTCACTTCTCATTCCGACATCTCGACAACAACTCGTCAGACAATGGTTCGCTTGAGCCTTCTAGGCACTCAAACTCTACTTATGGGGGCACCAGCAAACGGTCGGATCATTAGCGGCCTCTGCCTCGCCGACTTAGCCCCATTAGTCTTCTCAAACACGGACACCGCCGCCCCTCGCATCAGCAAGTTCGACGGAAAACAACTCCCATGTGTGGAAGTTCAAGACACAGATGGCGCTCGATGAACGCGATTTCTAGGACATGACGTGCGGCTTGATCAAGACCAAGTAATGCGTGAGCGACGTGTCTCGCAGTGGGAGTTTGCCAAGGGCATTTGATTTGCAACAAATTGATTGACTTATAGAGAAACTAAAGCCGTTCGTTTTCATTTGGATACATTCGTATCAAGCCTTGTATCTCAAGGTCGCGCTAAAGTGAGGAGCAGATCTGGTATACAGCGTTCAAGTGAGGAGCAACGTTGAGGTTCTTTAACTTTTTCGGCATTACCTTTACGAACACTCAGATGTATATATTCGTAAGTCACAACTTGATGTCGAAAAAGACCGAGCTTTGTATTATTAACATTGGGCTGGACCGGGTTGGCGATCAACTTATACAACATGGATGCGCAAAACGCATTTCGGTGCGGCAAATCGGATACTCGGCTATATTATATGTGCCCAGTGAGATAGACACCCAGTAGCCAAGACAGTGGCTGCAAAACGTGCGCCAATATGTGAAGGGTCGGATTGGATTCCGACAGGTCGAGAGGCAAATCGGGCATGGGTCGATGCCACATGTGGTGGTAGCGGAGCTGGTGATGGAGGCAGTGGAGCTGTTGTTGGCGCGCTTGGCGTGCTGACGATCGCGGATCGCGCAATCGCTTCTCAATTAGCGTCGACAATGCGCATGCAGCTTGTTCTTCGATTGGAATACACGAGCGCGATCGCTTGTGGCGCGCCTTATACGATGTCGAGATCGTAGTGCCGCATCGCGAGCTCTCGTTGGAATTCAATACAAATTTGGGTTGTGAATGGCATGCGAGGCAGCACTCAAGGAGATCAAGCCGTTGTGATATCTCTTCCACCAGTATTCTTTGTATTCAAATTGCATTCATTAGCATGTAACGGATTAGTATCTTTGCAGCAGTTCCAAATTCAGTTTGTGTGAGTAACGGACTAGTAACATTTCCAAAGTCGAGTAACCATTTAGTAACGAAGGGCAAAGAGTTAGGTCCATTTTGTACTCACCCCAGGCACTCAAACTCCACTTGTTTGGGCACCAGCGATTTTTCCAGCCCTTCCGCTTCCTCAAACTCATCCATCGTCACATCGATTGATGTGTCAGCGGTCCTTTACTTTTTCATTGCTACGCGGGCGAGTTTGTCAGCCAAGAGCATCGATTCTCTCTCTACCTTTGTATGCGAGCTTTGATATTTGGATTGAGTGCGATGACCTTTTGCTTTGGAATCAGAGCTGCAGAATTGTCCTTCATCACCTCTTTCGCATTGCCTTTCTGAGCACGCTGTCAGTCACCATGTCCTTTTTCATGGCCATTTTCGCACCATTCTTTGCTGTAACCTTCTATTTCACATGCTGAGATTGACCCTTAATTGCTTTCGCAACAGCTGCATACAATGTGAGACACAGTTCGAGCTCACGTTGGCTGATCGTCGACCAAGTCAACCCGGAGAACTCTTTTACCCGCATGCTCTCCCTTTCGAGCAGGCTCAGCATGCAAATAACTCGTTTGCAGACAGGCGGGTTTGGTGTGAGGCACACTGTTCTCATTCGCAGTGCCAAAGCTATAAAAGCGCTCGCCCCCATTCACAGAGAGGTTAACCTGTTTTACAACAGATTTCTTCTGCTCTTTTGTGCTTGTGCTGGCTCGCTTTGCCGTCTTCAGATGATTCACTTGCACTGATTTGCCCTTTGTCGATTCACTACGAAAGGTCGCCTTCAGTTGACCCTCAAGTGCTTTGAGAGTGAAATCGTGAAATCCTCCTCTGTAAACTTGATGAAGAATGTCCCTTGACTCTTTGGCAATGCTCCCAATAGCATAATCAGCATAAGCTTCTCGGAAACAAGATCCTCTTTGACATAGGTATTCGCCTGTGTGTTGATCGTTTTTTCCGAATCTGCCTCATCTGGTTGAAATACTGTGTCATGTCAGTGTACAGATTACGCGCAAAGTCTGAACACTCAGTAATCAGATCAACCATGTTCTGAGCGCATGAGAGTCCTCACTCAGTCTCCAACCGTTTCCATACAGTAGGCAAGTGAACTGTGTTCATCGAGCCATCCATTGAGTCCAGAAACGAGTTGGGTAGAGCGTGGTTCAGAGCGTTCACAATGTAGGTACGTTGCTTGGCTCGACCGACTCTCTTCCACTCATAGAGTGTCTTTTCCTCTTGGATGCACCATCACTCACCAGCCCCACTTCCAACGGTTCTGATTCGAGCCAACTGAAGAGTCTGAGGGGGGATTGGTTTCGAGATTTCAAGCTCGCACAGCAGTCCTCATCGCTTATGCTAGCAAGATGGCCAATGAACTTCGCTTTCCATTGCTGGAAGTCCCTCTTGTGCCCACTGAACATCTTACGCAACCATTTCTTTCCACCTCCAGTCAAGTTTGAAATAGTACAGTCACAGTCAAAGACTATACTGTATTTACTCCTTTAGACCCTTTGTCCTTTTCCCTTTGGTGACCTAAGCCGGCGCTCAGTTGGTGTCCTTGATCTGCCTCCCCAGTGAAAAATTGTAGATTGAATCGGTTTGGAC
>JAASFT010000102.1:0-41252 GCA_023333885.1 Globisporangium parvum
CCGCATTTGGTGAAAACCGCATCCAGATCTGCTTGGTTGAGCCAAAGCTATGATTGGTTTCGCAAACTGCACATTTCTTTACGGGACAGAGTAGTACATTCTTGTGGTTTTGATCATATATATTTGGATGGTTCATAACAAGAACGAAAACTCATTTTGGAACCGGTTTGAGTCACTTATTTACCAACAAATCGTTTGAGTCACTGTTTGGATTTTCGCTTTTGTATTAGATACCATTCAAACTCGATAGTTAGGAACGTTGTCCTAATTGAAAGTGTTTATTACACTGTCCGAATCGATCTTGTTCCCAAACTCATATTTTTTCTCAATTACTCAACAAACAGGTTGTTTTCAGATGAGTGACAGGCCAGTACAAATTGAAAGTTGTGTCGTGCTCCGCGCTTTCTTCACTATCAGCATCGATAAATGCGAGCCTCTTACTGAAATCCAGCTTAAAGTGCCCTCAACTTCACATACTGAAATCAAGATTAACGTGCCAAAACATGTCCAAACCGCGCATTTATCACTTATGTAGACTCACCCCTCGATTCTGCCCACATACAGGTTTCAAGTCTAAACTCCTTTGACGGCTCGCTGGACTCGGATTTCACTAGACGACCACGCCGACCACTGGTTGACGTATCGTTTAGGTTTACAAGTAGTACCGTGCCGTTAATTTTTCAAAAATTATGTTTCGTCTATTTTCATTCATCAGTGCAACGAATTTTGACCCAGAACGATAGCCAGCGTTCAAACAGCACTTTCGAGCCAATCGCCTGGCTATCGTTCTGGGTTGCGGCTCCAATACTGGAAACAAGTGAGAGCTGCGTCGGCTTCTTTCCTCGACAGACGACCACCCGAGCCAAGCCGACCAAAAGCACAAGCAGCGGACGCCATGGCGAAGCGCAGACTCGCAGAAGAAGCCGCCGATGAGCGCCACGTCATGCGCATCATGCCACTTGGCGCTGGGAACGAAGTCGGGCGGTCGTGCATCGTGCTCAAGTTCAAAGGCAAGACGATCATGCTCGACTGCGGCGTGCACCCAGGGTACTCGGGGCACGGCAGCTTGCCGTTCTTCGACGGCGTCGAGGCGGAGGAGATCGACTTGCTCCTGATCACGCACTTCCACATCGATCACGTCGCGGCGCTGCCGCACTTCACCGAGAAGACGAACTTCAAAGGCCGCGTGTTCATGACGCACCCGACGAAAGCCGTGATGCAGATGATGCTCCGCGACTTCCTCCGCGTCTCGAACATCTCCGTGGACGACCAGATCTACGACGACAAGGACCTGAACAACTGCGTCGCAAAAGTCGAGATCATTGACTTCCACCAAGAGAAGCTCCACAACGGCATCAAGTTCACGCCGTACAACGCCGGCCACGTCCTCGGCGCGTGCATGTACTTGATCGAGATCGGCGGCGTGAAAGTGCTCTACACGGGCGACTACTCGCTCGAGAACGACCGGCACTTGATGGCCGCTGAGCTCCCAGCGTGCTCGCCGGACGTGCTCATTGTCGAGTCGACGTATGGCGTCCAAGTGCACCAGTCGGTCGTCGAGCGCGAGGGGCGGTTCACGGGTCAAGTCGAAGCCGTTGTGCGCCGCGGCGGTCGGTGTTTGATCCCAGTCTTTGCGCTCGGCCGGACGCAAGAGCTCCTGCTGATCCTCGACGAGCACTGGCAAGCGCATCCAGACTTGCAGGACGTGCCGATCTACTTTGCCTCCAAGCTCGCCGCGAAGGCACTGCGCGTGTACCAGACGTACATCAACATGATGAACGAGCGCATTCGCAAGCAGATCGCGATCTCGAACCCGTTCCAGTTCGACCACATCTCGGACCTCAAGAGCCTCGACGAGTTTGACGACTCGGGTCCGTCCGTTGTCATGGCGAGTCCCGGTATGCTCCAGAGTGGCGTGTCGCGCCAGCTCTTTGAGCGCTGGTGCTCGGACAAGCGCAACGCGTGTATCATCCCTGGCTACGTCGTCGAAGGCACGCTGGCGAAGAAGATCTTGTCCGAGCCAACGGAGATCGTTGCGCTCGACGGCCGCGTGATCCCGATGAACTGCACCGTCGAGTACATCTCGTTCTCAGCGCACGCCGACTTTGTCGGCACAAGCGGCTTTGTCGAGAAGCTCGTGCCACCGAACATTGTGCTTGTGCACGGCGAGAAGAACGAGATGATGCGACTCAAGTCGGCGCTGAACAAGAAGTTCAGCGACCCGAAGGTGTACCACCCAAACATCTTCACGCCAGCAAACATGCAGGAGATCGTGCTCGAGTTCAAAGGCGAGAAGATCGCGAAGGCGATTGGCGGACTCGCCAGCGCACAGCCGCAGCACGGGACCGTCATCTCTGGTTTGCTTGTCGAAGTCGACTCGCAGACGCATCTCATGCACAAAGACGACCTCTCGACGTACACAAAGCTCGTGTCGGGCACGATCACGCAGCGCCAGCACGTGCCGTTCCAGCACCACTCGTTTGACGTCTTGCTCGCGTTCATTCGGCAGATGTACGAGGACGTGGCGCATGTCGAGTCGGAGCACCGCGTTGTCGTATGTGGGCAAGTCGTTGTGACGCGTGCGACGCCGGACAAGATCCTCGTGGAGTGGACGTCAGCGCCGACTGCCGACATGATTGCGGACTCGGTCGTTGCGCTCGCGATGCACGCGCAAGCGAGTCCTGCGAGCTTCAAGCTCAGTGGCCACCCGACAGCAGCGTGTCCGCACGACCACTCGAAGAAGCCGAGTGCCGACTGCAGCCACGACCACAGTAAGCACGAGCACGGCGATGATAGCAAGGACGCGCTCGTCAAGACGGAGCCTGAACCGACTGACGAGGGGAGCGTCAAAGTCGAGACTGAAGACGTCGTCAAGACGGAAGAAGCTCAGGAGCTCACGACAGTGTCTGAACTCGAGAAAGCAGCGAAAGAGCTCGGAGAGGCCGACCAAGATGCGCTGAACCTCCTCATTGTCTACCGCGTGCTCAAGGACCAGTTTGGCGACGTCGACTTGGACTTTGAGACGAACAAGATCCACGTCCGCACACCAAGCGGCATCGCTGCAACGGTCGATCACGTGACGCAGTCCGTCGAGTGCCACGACGACGCGTTTAAGCGCAAGTTGAGCGAGACCGTCGAGCGCATCGAGTCGGCGCTCAAGCCAATTGCATCGTCGTAGTTCGCTCGCCAGTACCAGCACAGACTACCTACTGCTACACGCCGCTTGACCGTCCACACACTACTGCAACCAAACGCACCAGCGCATCGCTCTGCACCGTTTATGAATCACAATGCTTCATTCCACACTGTGTGCCCTACGACGACTGTTGCTGCTGCTGCTGCTGCTGCTCCATCTCTTGCTGCTGCTGCAGGCGCTGACGAGCAATGACCACTTCGTCCATGTTCAGCTCCGTGCCGTCACTTGCAATCACAGGGTCGAACAGCGCTTTGCGGTACCACGTCGACCATCGGCCATACGAGTCGTTCTTCTTACGGATCTCGAGCGCAGCGTCGTTCGAGACCTCGAGCACTGCGTCTGGGACTTTGCCAGGCTTCACTTGACGTCGCGGGAGCAAGATCGTGTTGGGAAAGTCCTGCGTCACGGGGTCGTACCCAAAGCCGCGCAGTGGCAAGTTCGCCGTCTTGAGTACGTACTGGAACTGCTCGTCCGAGTAGTGGCGGAACGACGCGCCGATCTTGCCGCTCCGAGGCACGTACGGACCCGACTTGTCGCCGCTTGTCGCCATGACGTCGTCAATGCGCTGCTGCCACTCCGTGCCGTCGAGGCTCGGCTTGTCCGTGAGGAAGAGGAAGACGCGGCGCATTGTCTCCGCGCTGTCGAGCAGTCAAGACAGGGAACCAACAACCAGCAGCGTGTTAGTGTCCGGGTCGGTCTCACTAGCACACAGCTCAGGCACTGTTGACGAGGCCAGGACGCACCGGTGCACGAGCAGGTCTTCGTAGCGCACGACGATGATCGGGATGTCGACTTTCGACGTCCAGTACCGGTGGAACTTCATCCACACGTCGATCTCATTGCGCACGAGGCCGTCCCAGCGCTCGGCAAAGCGCGCGTACTGCGACTCGTGGAGGCTCTTGTTGTGCGTGTTCGTGAGCGTCATGTTAAAGTATGAGTCGATCGCGTCCCACGGGTTGCGCACGACGAGGATCGCCTTCTTGATCGGGAACGGCTTCCAGCCCACGCGCTCGGGGAAGTGCGTCTTGACAAACCACACAGACTCGTCCACGATGCCTTCGCCTTTCATGCCGTACTGCTGCAGCTCTTGGCTCAGTGCGCGGTCTGGACGCGTGTCACAGCCCGTGTACACGCCAGTGATCTTCTCCAAGAGCCCGCGCATGAGCGAGTTCCCAGACCGCGGGTAGCTCACAATCGCAATGCGCTCGCCATTGTGCTCGCTCTCGTTGAGCCACCGCAAGGTTTGGATGTCTGGCGATGCGCTTGAAGATGCTGTTGCGCCGTTTGCACTGGCGTCTGCACTCGCCGGTGCGTCTGCGCTGCTCATGATGCGAAGCAGCACCTTGCGCGCAAGGATCACGAACGGGTTCCAGTTCAAATTGAGCTGGACACTGCGTCAATAGGAGACAGAGACAGCAGACACACACACGTGAGTTAGTAAGCGAACGCTCTAGTGCACGCACACGTGCACGCGCCGGCGCACGCACGCACATGAGGCGAGGAAAGTAGAGCAGCGCCTGCACGTAGAGGCGCAGCAAGTAGATCCCGCTGTGCACGACCGACTTGCTCATCAACCGCTAATCGCGAGCCCGACGACAGTTGCAAGCACTCGAGCTCGAGCTCGTCCAAATGGTCTCCGCTTTCTGCTGCTTGCTGCTGCTGTCACACACGCAACGCACGCACGCTTACACTGACGCGCGCACACACACGCAGAGGCGGTCGAACGCAGACGCGAATGCTGCTGCTGACTCGAGCAAGTGATGCAAACGGCTTCGAGTCGAGGAATCGATGCGCACCAGTCCACCGCTCTGTCTGCATATTGCACATATAGAGTGATCATAATGAAAAAATTACATGTCCAGCCTCCTGAAGTCAACTCCGATTCTTCTCTGATCAAGGGTCCAAGGATCGTAGTGACAAAATCAAGGATTGCGTTTCTCAGAGAACAACTGGAGAGTACACATTCCACTCGATTAGTGGCCCTTTTGCCAAACTAAGTTCGATACAACACTTGACGCGAGCAAAAATGCGAACTTAGTGTGTATTATACTCGTACTTTACTCCTGGTTTGTGTGTAATTCCAAGCATACATAGCTCAAAATACAGTACACCACACAGCATTATGTAATCTACAAATCTACATCGCACAGGCTTGGATAGTGCAGAGTTGCATGGCATTTTCAACAAATGAGGGATTTTTCACACTGTAGCAAAACGAGAATGGCTTGGTTTTAAATGCGTGCACGGAACTTGGAACTTGGAGGGTGGATAGCTTGCATTCATTTTTGCGCAAGGGGAAGCAGTAGACCATGCTCGAATTTTTGACTCCGCGGCAAATACAATACCTATTGTCGAAACGATACAGTCGGACGGGATACTTCGAAGGCATGTCAAGCTCAAATCCGAGATTGATCTCTAACAGCTTACAGCTAAGCTGAGGCTGTGCTGCTTGGCGTGTTTGCAGCAGGATGAGGACGACGATTAGCCACGACGCCGAAGGACGGATCTTCCTCTCTCTTGTACTGCTCAAGCTCCCACGGTCACTCTCGTGACACAGTACAGCTAAAAGAAACGTCTTTGCCTTTGGATGACCTGAGACCACGCTTGTCTTGGAGTTTGTATGCCAACTACAATGTTCTCGCTGTCTGGCGACGAAAGATGTGCTCATACGTAAAAGAAAGAGAGACATTGGTGGTGAGTAGCAAGCTCGCGCTTAACCCGTCAAGTAAAATTCTGCACTTATATCTCAAAGAAGACGCAAAGACCTACCGCTCACAGAGTTCAAGCCTAAAGCCCATCGCCATCGCACTTTGCACCATCAGAGTATTGCGCGACAAAACGTTTTGTATCGTACTCCACTTTTTGATGTGTCCGGAACCATAATGTACAGTCATATTCCTATCTTTATCCACAGGTGTCGGAATGATAATCTACAGTTTGGACTTTGTCGATTCAAATGACTATTCACTTCCGTTTGGAAAAACAATGATGGCTTACAAGCGATTTTACTACACTTGAGGTAGGAATTGTTCCTGTTTGTATGTCCATGTGTTTAGACAAATGTTGCATGCCGATACTCAGATCATAATCGTAACCTTTTGGTGGTATGTGGTATGCGCATATTCGATGTGAAACGACCAGAATCAGCACCGATTCAAAAGTGCGCATCGATTGTCGATCGAAAAGTTAACCATTCTAACGTTCTCGTCGACAGCTCTTCTTTCAAGTGTGAATTTGAGTTTGTAAACGATGTTTTATATGCCGTCATATAATATGTGTCCCAGAGTGATGTTTCTGTTTCAGTCAATTGTATCCCTGGATGAAACAACAGTCATCGACGTCGTTATCATGTGCTGCAATACGATCGGTCCTGACCCCGCAGCAGCTGAATAGGTCATCCAGGTCCACACGATGGCTTGGCTCGTACGTTGCGACCTTGCTCACGCTCAATCAAAGCACTAGCGTGCAACCTTTCTCTCCTGCGCAACAAGTCTAGAGAGCGACGCTAGAGGATGATACTGTGAACGGTCACTCTGCATAGGTATCTTTAGGTCGTCGTTGCATTTCTCTTCGGCTCGCCTAGCATCTCTGAGACAGCACCTCGATGCCACCTACTCGAGGAACCACCACCGCCACTCAGCATCAACCAGCGTACACGTCAAAGCGCCCACACGTCTCCGTTGTTCGACACTGCAGGGGGAGCAGCATGCAGACGCCATTGCGCCGCACAGGACGCGCATCGAAGGCGTACCTCCTCATCGCGCTCTCAACGCTAGCAACAACGCTAGTGGTACGAACTTGCCCACTTGACGCCTGGTCCTTGCAAGCGCGAACAAGTCTCTTGACGTCTGCTTCCAACCTACTCCGCGCTCACTATCTATCTGCCAACTACAACGCTCTTGCGTCACACACCCACGCACACGCAGACTGCGCTCGCGCCAAACTACTTCCTCGGCACCTGTCTCGACGACGCCTGGGTCAGGTCGATGGAGGCAAAGCTCAACGTTTCGCGCCGTGACCGCAATGTCCTTGGTCGGCTCGTGCGTCCGTTCCTCCAGCCAGCGCTCAACTACACTCGCTTCACGGTGCGTTCGTTCGTTATTGGTCAGCTGCAAGGGTAGCTCGAAGCGCATTGCATGCATCCTCAAGAAGCTGACAACGAGATCACTGTATGTTGTGCGTGAATGCGAGAGCAGGTGGACGACCCGCGCACGCGCGACCCCAACATCTACGCAGCCAACTGCATCCCGAGCGGCGCCTCGTTCTTTCCTGCGGGTGCAAAAGTGGATACAAGCGGCAACGTGATTGACAAGGGATCAGTCAATGGCTCGATCATCATCGAGCTCAGCGGCTGGAACACACACACGATCAACAGCTTGCTCTTCTCGATCCTCGCCACCGAAGTCGTACGTTGCTCGTTGCTCGCGCTTCCCCACGCCATGTGAGCTCCAAGCGATGCACCTGCGCATTGGGACCGACCAAGCGACTCACTGCCGCTCTCCTCTCTCTCTCTCTCGCGCGCTTCTCCTGCTTGTTGCTGTGCACAGTATGGCTACAAGATCTCGTTCTACCGCATCGGGGCCGTCGACCAGACAACGGAGCGCATGTCCGCACTGCGCACAGGCAAGTGCACGCCAACGCATATCAACTTTGAGGTCTGGGCACCGGCAGCACGTGAGCGCAAGCTCGCAGTGTTTGCAAACGTGTCGTACATTGCTGGGGCCATGGGCTACCTTGGGTACTCGGGGCTCTACACGACAACGGACTTTGTTGCGCGCGGCGCGAACAGCTCGCTCGTCTCGCAGCCGTTCTACGCGGACTTTTGGAAAGACTACCGCTCGAACGACGAGCTTATCAACGCACTCGCGTTCAGCAAGTTCACAGCCAACAGCGCGTACTACCCGATCCAGCAGCCTGGGTGTGCAGACGGGAGCTTTGGATGCAAAGACGGCTGCGCCAAGTCGTTTGCCTGTACGCAGCGCGAGGCACAGGGCGGCGAGTGCATGGTCGTTATGCTGATGCTCGCCTCGTACGATCCTGGGTACGTCCAAGCTGCGGTATCGAACCTCGGGATCCCCGCGTACTTTTGCTTCCTCGGCTACAGCGGCGTCGAGCAGTTTGCACTCGATGCCCGGCAACGCGGACAGCCCGTGCTGTTCTACCACTACTTGCCTGACCAGTTCCTGCTGCGCAACCCAGGGCTCTTCCAGCGCGTGCTCCTGCCAGCTCCGACTGCCGAGCTCGTTGCGGCCGCAACCGGGACATTCGGCGAGCGCGGCTACGGCCAACCAACCGACAATCCCGTGAGCATCGACTTCGCACCGACGCGGATCTCCAAGTACGCCGCACGCGTGCTCCAGGACTACGACCCGCTCCAGATGTTCCTCTCCAAGTACATGCTCTCGGACGTCACGATCAATGATCTCGTGCGGCTGTACTTTGCCGCAGCGAGCGATGCGAACGAGCGTGATTCAGAGTTCCGCGCCGCGTGCAACTGGCTCAAAGCGAACTACGACGTTTGGCGCCAGTGGCTCGACCGCCTCCCGCTCTGCTCGCTCGATGCGCACGTGCAGTACTCCATCACGGATAGCAGCGACACGAACGAGACACGCTTGATCACATTCTCGTGGAAGACACCGCATCCTGCGAACGCGTCGGCGCCGTTTGTGTGCGACGGCGGACTCACGGCACTGCCGCGCACAATCATCACAAGCCGCACACGTGAGTGGCTCCTCGAAGACGACCGGCGCTGGCTTCCGTGGGTCACAACACTGCCAGTGTGCGACAAGTCGTTCTACAACTACAGCATTGCGCCGTGTGACTCGCGCACCAAGCGGCTCGTGACGTTCGCGTGGCTCATTCCAAACGCCAGCGACCCGAGTCGCTCTGCTGAGTGCCGCGGAGGCGTCTCGCTCCCAGATCCAGTCACGTACAGCTGCGGCTTTATGCCGACAAACGCCACAGAGTTCATGGCGATCCTCGTCGCAACCGGCGTCCTCACACTCGGGCTCGTCACTGCGATGGTGTTTGTGTTTGTGAACCGCGCCGTGCCTGTGATCAAGCGGTCGCAGTACGAGCTGCTCGAAGTGATGCTCGTTGGCGGATTGATCATCTGCGTCGCGGTCGTCGCGTATGCTGGGGAGCCCACGAACGTACTCTGCGGCTTGCGGCCCGTGGCGATCTCTACGGACTTTACAACGATCTTCAGTGCGCTCTTTGTCAAGTCGCTGCGCGTCTACCGCGTGTTTGCGAAGCGCGCAATGAAGCGCGTGAAGGTCTCGCTCGTCATGATGCTCAAGGTCCTCGTCGTGTTCTTTGTCGTCGACGCCGTGCTCTTCACTGCGTGGTTCACAGCAGACTTTCCAGCGCCGAAGCGCGTGTGGCACGCGTCGACTGTGTTCGAAGGCAACGTCTTTCAGCTCCGATGCACGTCGTCAAGCGCGATGTTCAGCACACTCCTGATGTTTTGGAAAGCGATCTTGCTTTGCATGGGCATGTACATGTCGTTCCTGATCCGGAACGTCTCGAGCGACTTTCAAGAGTCCATGTGGATCTTTGCGTCCGCGATGGTCGTGCTCGTTGGCTGCCTCGTCGTGCTCCCTCTCGCGTACCTCGTCGACATGCCCGCGCCGTCATTCTACGTCGTGCTCGCACTCACGCTCCTCCTCTGCACATTGCTCGTGATGGTCTTTATGCTCGCGCCAAAGGCGCTGCGACTCCACGCAGTCTTTGCAAAGCGCTCGTCGGTCTCGAGTGTCACGAGCAGCAGCAGCAGCGTCGTCGGCGACAAGTACGTCTCGCCACTCAAGCGCGGGTCTGTCGGCGCGACCACAAGCGAAGATGGCGATTCCTCGTCATCGACGTCGACTGCAGCGCCAGGGGCGATCAAGAAGAAGGTCGTAGCGCATATCGCGACGCCCGTGGTGCTCGACGAGTAAGACGGGCGTCATACACGAGTGAGCAGCGGATAGAGAGACGTCACAGCGATACGGGCTGTGATCGGCGGAGCATATGCACATCACCAGCAGCTGGCCTCGGTACATTTTCATTCACGCCAGCTCGCTCACGCGTCGAGTCGCTGTCTCGACAGCGCGAGGTGGACAGACACGATGGATGAAGTCAGTCGAGCGTGCGCACTCGCGCATCCACGGACGACAAATGCCTGCCAGCCCAGTGATGCCGCCAATAGATCCATCTTCGACTCGTATGCGTGTGTGTGTCAGAATGCCGTAGAAGCTCGCGCGTGTGAGCGGCGAGCTTTTCTTGACCATGTGTGTGTGCGTGAGTGCTTTTACAGGTCACGAACGTGACGTACACGCAGTGAGAAGACCACGCGAACGCAACGCTACGTCCGCTGTTTGCTCACGCCCTCACGCACTCTCTCCGTTGCGCGAGCTGTCGGCTGGTGCACCTCTGCTATCTGTCGTCTCGATCTCGACCGATGGGTTGAGCACATCAAATCAAGTCAGTCGTGTGTGGAGGCGCGGAAGAACCCAGACAGCAGCTGGCGTCCGATGCGCGTCGCAGACCCACCAGCAGCGCTGGCGGAACGCGGCGAGGCACGACGACGCTACATGCGCTCAGCCGTCACTTGGTCATTCGCGGATCGCGTCTCACCCAGCTGCCCCGACGCGTTGGTCAGCAGCAGCTCGCGCGTCCAGGCATTTGATTCCTGTCGCGACGAGCGAGTGGAGCTGCTCGTACACACACACATAGCATGAAGACGGCGCGCGTGCTGCTCGCGTGCGCCGCAGCGCTGGGTCTCGGCAGCACCTCAGCACGACCGACTGCCGTCTCCAGCGACGATGCAGGCTTTGATGGACTGGACACCGCAGTGCTCGCGGCATCAACGTCCTTGGCGCGCAGCTCGATCGAAGAGCTGTGGCGTACCGACGCTACACAAACGCGAGTGCTTGCGGATTCCAACGCATCACTGCGCGCTGGCAGCGCAGCGACCGACACACCGAATGGGCTCGCGAGCATCTCGCCACCGCCTAGTGCAGTGCCGTCTCCACCACCGACATCACCACCAACAGCACCACCGCCGACGCGGACCCCAAGCGACAATGGCTCTGTGACGCCGGTTCCAATCGCTCCTTCTCCATCGCCGACATCCACACCCACCCCAGCACCGCCGCCCACCCCAGTGCCAGCACCGCTCGAGCCAACGCCATCGCCGTCGACTGCCGAACCAACACCCGATCCAACGAGCCCTGCGCCACTCACACCCGATCCAACGTCGACTGCACCGTCGCCACCACCGCCTGAACCAACGAGCGCAACGTCGCCACCACCAACTGCAACGCCGGCGCCAATCGACGCACCGTCGTCGACAGCACCCACGCCGTCGCCAACGCCAAAGGGCAACATCATCTTTGACATCCGCGTCGTGAACAGTGACGAGAGCACTGCGAAGAAGTACACGCGCAGCGACAAGGACACAACAGCAACACCTGCGCCATCGCGAAAGCGCAGTGGCGGGGACACAAGTAGCAGCAGCAAGACACCGGATGACGACGATGGCGAGGACCGCACGACTGGCGAGACGGCCACGTCGCCACCGGCCACGTCGACCACGCGCGGAGGTGACAGTGTGATTGGCGGCAGGACGCGAGACGACCCGATCAACGCAGTCACGACATCGAAAGCCGTCGCGGTGTTCCACAACGTCATTCGGTACGCGGCGTGTACGTTCGCAGGCATCTCGGTCGCATTGCTGCTCTTTTTCCACTACGTCGCGCTCGACCCACGTGTCGACTGGTCGGCTCGTAGCAGCAGCAGCGGTGCGACGACTGCAGCGCTGCTCTGGTCGCCAAACACGTGGGAGTTTGTGCTCTACCTCGGCTACTTGCAGCAGATGGGCTCGCTCTCGCAGCTCAGTCTCCCGCGCACGCCCTACTTTCTCTGGGACTTCACCGACTCGTTCACGTGGTCGCTCTTCCTCGTCCAGCGCTCAGACAGCAGCAGCGCTGCCACACCGTCGCGGCGACTCGATGCCGTCGTGCTCACTGGCGTTGTTGCGTTCAGCGACCGCATTGGCATTGACGAAGCGAGTCTGCTGTACCTGAGCTCGCTCGCGTTCCTCCTCGTCGTTGGTGCGCTCTTTGTCGTGTACGTCGCGACCGTGTTGCTCGCAAAGCGCACGGCGGAAGACAAGTTTGACGCGATCGAGCCAGCAGCAGGAGCAACGTCGTCACGGACTAGAGTGCTTGGGCTCCGGTTCGTCTCGCTCCGGTTCCTCGGTCTCTGCTTGCTCCTGTGGCTCTTTGCGCTCTACCCACTGAGTCTCTTTGCGTCGTTCGAGATCGCGATGCAGCTGAACTCGCACGTCCTGGCGACCGGCTCGCTCATCCTCGCGCTCACGACCCTCCTCGTCGTGTGCCTCGGCGTGACAATCCAGTCCGCGCGCGAGCTCTACGGCAAGAGCGAGCGCGAGCTCGCGGATGTGAAGAACCTCGCAGTCTGGGGTGCACTCTACGCCGCATATACGTACCGCCGTCGACTCTTCTTTGTCGTCGTAGCAGCGGTGCAGCTCGGCAACGGCGTGCTCATTGGCGTGATGACAGCCGCTGGCTCAGCGACTGCACTCGTCGGTGCGCTGCTCGTGCTCCAAGTCGCGTACCTCGCTGCCGTGTTCTTCCAAGCCGGCTTTGTGAGTCTCTCCATCGGACTCTTCACGTTCGCGCTCTCAGTCGTGAAGATCGCAAACTACGCACTCGCACTCGCGTTCCTCGACGCGACGAACGCATCGAGCGGCGTCCGCTCGCGCGCTGCGACTGCGTTCATCATGATCAACTCCGTCGTGCTCATTGCGTGGTTTGTTCGTCATGCGATCATGCTCGTGCTCACGCTGCGAGCACTGACTCAGCGTTGGCGCGAGAACGAAGCAGATCCGTACAACCACAGCAGCAACACGAGTCGGTACCACCACCGGACGTACTTGCACGCGGACGACGACGACGACGTGGGCGAGCTCGTGCCCGACATGGTCGAGTTCCAGACTCCGCTCGAGCGCGACATTAGCAGTGGCAGCAGCAGCAGCAGTGCTCATGAGCCCAAGGCGTCGAATGTCTCGGACAGCCAGCTCTCCGCGCGCGGCTCGAACGTGTACGTGACAATGGTCGTGTCGCCCGCTCGCGAACGCGCGCCATCGAGCTACTCGGAGAGCAGCAGTACGCTGTCATCTCCGCAGCTGCGATCGACTGTCAAGATGGCGCTCTAGCATTAGATCGAGCAGAGTCGTTTGTCGAAGGCACGGATGAGCGCGTGGCTGTGCATGTTTCGCATCGTGTGTGCGTGGTAGTAGATAGAGGGCTGTCGCCAATAGACCGAACGAAGATTCCGCGTCGTTGTGGAGACTTCAGATCTTGGCATTGGACTCGCACGGGAGCTCTCGTTCTCGGATGATGATCTCTGCGAGCGCAGCGCACGTTGCCAGGACACAACATCCTTTGTTCGTTCTTGATCTAGCTCAACGCGTCGTCGTCGTCGTCGTCCTCAGACAAGTTTCCGCGTCGTTGTCGTCGTCGATAGGATGCCGTCACGTGTTCGTAGTCGACTGTCGCGACTACTGTGAGGCAATGCTTGACGCACCAGCTCACGTAGCAATAGCAACGCGCATGACGCTGCGTTGGTTCACGAGACTATCGCTCGACGCAAGAAGTCAAAGCCTGAACTCCTCGAGTCAAAAGAGTTGGTTGGACGCACACCATCGCGAACTGGGGTCGACGAGAGCATCGACACGTCAGCCAGTCAAGTCGGAGACCAGTGTGTGTGTGCATCTCACGATCTTTTCGGTGCGAACAACAGCGTCAAGCCGCCTTTGTTTGCTTGCGCTTCTTGCGCAACTCGCGGCGGCTAGGTTGGCCTAGGATGGACCGACCTACTGTGCATCCATCGAGCGATCGTCGTGCGGCGAGACGTTGCTTTGTCCTTTGTCGTGCGAACGAGTTGATCTAGTGCACGGTGCAGCAGTCCAAGGCGACGGCGGTGGACATTCGCGCGCGTTCGTACTGCCGCACCAGTCCAAGGCGACGTCGCGAGGCATCGGACGCATGACCTTGCACTCGTTGCCGTTTCCAAAAGATCGCGAGCCCGAACGCGACTTGATGTTTGTATGTCTGCAAAAGCTTCTTCGCGACCTTTCGCGGACCAACACTCTTTGTATTGCGACCCATCATCAAATCAAGTCTATTATTGCTTGTGTTTAATATGTTCGCATCGACTGTTTCTTGCAAACGAACGGTCGCTTCGCAAGAGTCGCACCCACTTTTCTCTCTCTCATCGACTCAGCGAGGTCAACAAGTCACAACAACGACGACAACGACGCATCGACACGCAGACACACGAGGCACATGAGCTTCATCGCGCCGTCCGCTGCGCGGAAGCGCACGCTCGACGAAATTGCGCCGCCACTGAGCAGCGATGCGCCTGCGTCTGCGCTGCCAAACAAAATCCCAGCGCACATCGCTGGACACCATCACCAGCAGCCACATCAACAGCACGCTGGACAACCGTACCAGCAACACCCAATGCATGTGCATGCGCCACAGCAACAGCAACAGCAGCAACCACATCTTGCATACCCTCGCCGCGTGTACGGCTCCCCGCCGCGCGAGACGCACCAGGTCCACAGCATGCGCATGAACCTCCAGCAGCCGCAGCTCAGTCCAGTCGTCCTGAGCAGCGCGAGCACACCTGCGAACAGCACACTGCCAGCACGCATTCGCCACGGCGCGTTCAACGTCCTGGACGTTCAGAACAAGAGCCCGAGGAAAGCGCCTGTGAAGTCGCGTCTCATGGGCATGGGCGTGGACCATGAGCAGAAGACGCCAGTGGTGCGACCAGGCATGAACCCACACCACGACGTCCTCATGGCTGCAAACGACGATGTCTTGGCGCTCGAGCGCCGGAACGAACACTGGGACATTGATCACGCGATGCCGTACTCTCCGATCTACGTGCACAGCAACGTCGACAACGAGATGGTGCGGCGACTCGTAGCTGCACCGCCACCTCCACCACCACCGCCGCTGCAGCCGCGGCACGAGCACCACCAGCTACAACAGCAGTCACTCCTACAGCCAGCAGCAGTCGACCAAAAGGAAAACAGGATGCCAGCTGCGCCTCGCGTCACGAAACCCGTGGCCATGCGCGCGTTCGTGCCAGCAGTGAGCGAGCCAGCGCAGCCGCCGGTGCGCTGTGTGACAGAGTGGACCGAACGCGCGTCTGTGAGGTTTCCTAACACTCAACTGGTGTGTGGCTCTGTGTGCTCTAGATCTCCACGTTCTTTGTGTCCAAGAGCCACGTGCATCCAACTGACAGTCCTGCTGCTGGCCTCCACGCGTCGTTGCCGTTCGCGCCATCGGTGTGTGTGCATAAGAGCAGCATGGCTGATGCGATGACAGCGTTGTGACTGACTGTCCTGGCTGTTCGGCGCGTGATGCAGAACCCGGCACGCCCATCGCAGCTCATGAGCTTCTCGCGAAAGCTCCCGCTCGAGTCGCCAGGACTGACACCGTCGAGCGTGCCGCGCCATGTGCCCAACAGCTTTGTGCTCCAGAGCGACATCCACCTGGACAACTTTGAGAGCGACTCGGATAAAGAGTCGAGCGACGAAGAGCTCGCGCTCATCAACAACGACATCTCGCTCTCGCAGGAGAAGCTCCAGGACCTGTCGTTCTGCGACATCCCGAACCCGAGCGACAGCAACCAAGCGCTCGTGCTCGCGCTCAGTGGCAAGTTTGCACGAAGCCTCACGAGCAGCGAAAAGAGCACGATGAAAGAGCTCGGGATCTACGTGATCTCGCTCACGAAAGAGCCAAGTCCGATCATGCTCGGTCGCGACCAATTTTACACTGTCTTTGGCGAGCGCATTCGAGGCGCGGACGTGTTTGCGCTCAGTCGGCGGCACTGCGTCTTCTACGTCACGCAGCGCAATAGCTTGCCGGACGGTACAGGGCAGAGCACCGTCTCGGTTGTAGTCGAGAACACGAGCACGAACGGCTTGGAGGTGAACAACCGACCGATGAAGAGCGGCGAGCGGCGTGAGCTCCAGCTCGGCGACACAGTGACATTGCTGAAGATCCGCAACCACGGAGTACGCTCGAACGCGTTGTGAAGCGTTGCAACGATGCTATTCAGTTGATCACGAGGACTGACAGACTCTCCTTGCTTGCTTGGTGACGCTCCAGAGCGACCTGGCGCTGTCGTACAACGTGCGATGCGTGAAGAATCGACGGCCGATCGATAGCAGTTTGCTGAATCGACCGTCGATCAAGCCGCGCGAGATGTCGTCTGACGATAGTGACGCGTCGGATGGTGAAGATGCAGCAGCGCAGAAGCCTGTGCGCGGCGTGCCGGAGCAGCTCCAACTCGACGCAGTGGCACAAAGCGATGATGTTGCAGTAGTGGAGAAGCCAAAGCCCGCGCTGACCGACGACGCTGCTCGTGCGAAAGCGCTGGTGCCGGCTCCAGCGCAACGACTCGTATGCGTACGTCATGAGCTGCTATCGATACGTTCGCTGCTGCTGTTGTTCGTGCGCTGTTATAACAACGCCGCTATGGCTCTGGATGTTTGTTGACGTACGTATGCCCAACAGCACGTGCAAATCGCCGAGCCGCTTGCGACTGCTGGAACGAATGTGTCACACCGAGGCTACCGAGAGGAGCTGTCAAGCATCCTCGCCACCTTCTCTTCTCTCGATGGCTTCCAGGTGCGTGTGTGCATCTGTATGCACGGGAGCGCTCCACGACATTCAGAGCTGACGCTATCGCTTGCTCATGCGCAGGTGAACGTTGACTCTGCAACGTCAGCATCGTTCAAGACTGCAGTTCGAGACACGGCTGGCGTGCTGCTGTACGCAGGCGACGGCAACGCGACGCACATCATCACTGAAGATGCAAACGGCTTGCCAGCGCAACTCGAGAAGGACGAACTCGCTGCGCTCCTCAACACTGGTGCGCACATGCTGCTGAGCGCTGGGCAAACCTGATGGAGGATCGAGCAAGCAGAACTGACTGCAAGATGATGTGATGTGCTGCCACTTGGTAGATCCGCACGCCACCTCGAAGCTGTTGATCGTGTTCTCTCCGACCGAAGCTGCCGGTACGTCGTGCGATTGCGCGTCAGTTGTTGTAGCAGAGCGAGCGGAACTGACATCTCGACTGCTGTGTGTGTGGTACCTCTAGCCTCGATGATCAAGGTGTGCGGCGTCTCGAGCGTGGTCTTCGTGAGCTCGCTGGACATGTATCACACAAGAGCAGTGGCGTTCTTGCGGTACGTACTGCACTCGCATAGCCATGAGTGCTTCTCCGCACATCGCACTGACGACTGCTGCGTGGATTTGGATGGTCCAGAGCGCTGTTTGCCGGGATGCTGCGAGGCTACTCGATTCGCAAGAGCTTTGACCTCGCCGAGTTCGTTGCGCTGAGCGACAAGCGGATATTCCTCGGTGCACGCAACGATCTTTGCGCGCTGCTCGTGTCGCCAGGTCACGAAGACACGTCCGTGCTAGTTTACGATGCGAGCTCCGATGCAAAGCGATGGACGTGGCAGTACACGCCGTCGCTGAGCGCGTCGCTGATCCCGCTTGTGCCTTCGACGTTTGTCGGACGCGAGTCAGAGATCGCGCAGGTGCGGCAAGTCGCGTCCGGTCAACGACAGTGAATGGGTCGACGGATGGACTAATGACGTTGTTTGTGCGCGTGTTGGCAGATCCTTTCGTGTCTTCGAACGACCAAAGTCCAAGTATGCAGCATCAAAGGCCATCCTGGCATCGGCAAGTCCTCCGTTGCGATCTACGTCGCCAAGCACGTGCACGACCGGCGGTGGTACCGTAGCGGCGTGCACTACTACCCCGTCGAGCGGATCGTACTTGAGACCGAGCGGCGCTACGTCGGGAGTCCGCAGCAGAAGCTCGAGAGCGACTCGTGGCGTGACGACAGCGCCAGCGCGAAAGAGAAGGCGCGGCAGTTTGCGCTCAGGCAGTTCGTCGACGACATCAGCGCGCTCTTGCTGTCGTTCCCAAGGTACGTGAGAGACTATGGATGGCTCCGTGACTGGTTCATCGACCTACCCATCTTCTCAAACGACAACGTGACTGACATCACCGTGTTGCGCACGCAGCGCTGCGAGTGACGATGACAAGACTGCGCTCGTGATCCTCGACGGATGCGACGCGTTTGCGCCGCCTGTGTTTCGAGACATGGTCGTCGACCTCATTGCTCGATTCCCAGCCGTGCAGGTGCGGCATGTGCATGCGTATGTCTGCGCTATGAGCAGCTTCACATCTGACTCCTGATCGTATCTTTGTGTGCGCACCATGCAGTTCGTCATCACTGCTCGCCAGGACATGCGAGTCGCGCTGTACGAAGGCAGCGCCGTCTCGGAGCATACCGTGAACGTCGTCGGACTGGCTGACGCAGACGCTGCCCGAGTCTTGCTGTCAATTGCCAAGTCGTGCTTGAGTCGAGACGAGTTTGCACGAGGTGCGTGGCTGTGTATGCACTGCGCTGCGCGCTGATCGATCTGTCCGCACCTTCGTGTCCTCACACTATGATCGTCTGGCACAATGCACAGCTCTGCCGGATCCGAGTCTCGCGACACTCGCGACGCACGAAGCGCTGACGCGACTGCGCGGGAACCCACTGCTGCTCTCTCGCCTCGCTGTCGAACTAAAGCGGAGGTCCTTACATGAACTAAAGTAAGCAGCACCGCGGCGCGCGCGTGTGTGTGTGGGTGTGGCTGTCTGTCCAGGAGTCTGCACGCGCACACTCGCTTGCTGCTCGCCCGCTCGCTCGCTGCGCACCGTCGTGACTAACTGTGGTCGTCGGTCGTGGCGCAGGGATTTTGCCAGCGACGCGTCTCCTGCGGCCGACTGCAGTCTGTAGCTCCGCAGCCGCGACGACCTGGCCCCTAGCTCCGCCGTTGCCTTGCACTAGACGCGCGTGCACTGATGACGCTCCTCGACCTCGCTCTCTCGATCCAATACATACATCCGCATCCATGCGTACGCCCTCACGCTCGCTACATCGCCAAGTTCGATGTCTCGAAGTTGCGCAGCAGCACGCCGACCTGGAGCTGCACTCTCCCAGTCGCAACTGTCTGCAAGCGACACCTGTCCGCCCAAGCTGAGCTGAACACGACGTCGTCCGTCACGAGCTCTGGGGTGCGGCCGAGAAGCTTCGCAGCAAGCTCGTCTTTCGCAGACCCCATGGGCCGCCAGAGCGATGCTGTGAGCTCGTGCTCGCCAGGCGCGAACGGCACGTTCACAAACCCGTAGCCAATGACGTGCGCGTGCATGTGCGCGTCAAAGTGCCAGACCTGGAGCACGAGCTTCGGCCAGCCGTGGAACGACGTTGTTGCAAAGTGGAGCTCGATCGGATGGCTCCACACACTCGGCTGCTGTGCGTCGTTCGCGTAGTCGATCTGCGTCTGGCCGAGCTGGTCGCCTGCGATGTGATGCCACGCGCCGCCGACTTCGACGCCCCACTTGCACGCAAAGCCGCCGCTGCTCCCAAAGCCATCGCCACTTGTGATCTCGCCGACAATGTGCACTTCTGGCTGATGCGCTGGCGGAAGTGCCAGGAGCGCGAGACGCTGGAGTCCAAGACGCTGCGCGACTGGATCAGTTGCACCGGTGGCTTGTGCTTCTGGCTCGAGCACTGGTGTGCGTCTCCGTAGTGGCGATAGGGCACTCGGAGGTTGCTGCGCGCTTGTCTTGGACTCGGACGCGCGCTTGTCCTTGTCCGCTGCCTCGTCCTGCTCCTCGCTTTCATCGAGTCGATCAGCTCTCGACGCCTTGGTCTTCGTCTTGCGACTAGTGTCCTCCACTGAAGACGCGAGCGCGTGCTCCTCTTTGGTTGCCTTTGAGGACTTGCGATCGCGATGCACGATGTCGCTCTCGTTGTCTCCATCTGCTTGCGGCTTGCTACGCTTCGACGCTGTGCTTGCAGCGGACTCTTTGGCTTCATTAGCACCACTGCCACTGCTGTCTTTGCCGCTGTGCTTGGCGCTACTGCGAGCCTTGAGTGCTCGCAAACCGCTAACCTTCTCGCGCTTTGATGGCGATGCCGCCGTCTTCTTGTCGACTGCTCTCGCATGATCACTCGCGTCGTCTTTTGCGTCTGTGTCGACGCTCAAGAGGTTCTTCTTCACGCGTGGGCTGCGCATGAGCGTCTTGTGTCGTTCTGCAGACGGATCCGTGGCTGATGAACTTGGTTCAGCATCTGGGGCCGCGTCGACTGCAGCGCCAGTAGCAGCTTCTGCCACTGTCCGCAAGTCGAGACGCAAGTTGCTGCGTGGCGGTGGAGTTGCAGTCCCTGGGTTCTTGTCCTCGGCTACTGCTTCCGGCACAGCCGCTCGACTAGCTCGAGCGCTTGTTGGGGCGGAAGCATCACCACTAGACGAGCTCTTGGCGTCGTTGCCACGAACAACGCCGCTCTTCATGCTGGACGAGCTACCGCCATTGTCGACTGTGTCTTTTGCGTCTCCATCGTCAAGTGTCGCTGCCAAGCCACTATGACGCGGTCGCAAGCAGCATGCGAGAGCGTCAGTCTGCGGACGTGGCGACACTGCGCAGCGTCACGTGCAGTGGAGTGACGTACCGGAGCTCCTGGTCGCCAGCTGCTGCTGACGACGCTGCGCTCTTGCTGCTGCCGCCTCGTGCGCCTCTGGCTTTTGGCGAAGTGAGCTTCTTGAGCATGCGGCTCGGTCGTCGATCGCTCTAGCGCTGAGACTGAGACCTCGCTCACCACTCGCGCAGATCCACAGGACTGACGTCCAGAGTGAAGAAGAAGATCGCGGTCAAGAGTCGGCTCGCGACCGTCGTCAGCCTCGTCGTCGTCGTCGGATCAAGGTCCAAAGGTCTTCTGCGACCGCTTCGAGCTCGCGTGAGCAGCATGCGCTCAGTCGAGCGCACAGGACAGAGCTCCATCCTCGCCGTTGAGAGTGCCGTGAGCGCATGAGAGAGAGAGAGAGCAGACGCAAAGGCAGTGGCTGCAGCGGGTCGTGGGTCTTTGTTTATCGTTTCTCTCTATATGCCACAGACGGCGCTGCGCGTCATCTGCTGCTCGCCTCCTGCAAGCCCAGCGCAGTGGAAGGACGCGACCTCGACGACCGCTCGGGCGCACAGCGACGCGAGTGCCCAGCTGTCATAGTTGCCGTCTCGACAACGAGCGGTCGAGCTCCGCGTCTTTGCTTCCTGCATCTGGTGGTGTGAACGACTGCGCAGCACTGCTGCTGGCTGCTTGCACGGATCCAAGCACACAGACAGCACGCGGGCAGCGCGCACGTGCGAGCGCACTAGTTCTTCTTCGTGCGCATGCGCTGCGCTTTCTTGCGCTTGCGGTGCTTGTGCTTGTTCATCTTCTTCCGTCTCTTCTTGAGCACGCTGTCCGCGAAGTAGCCGTACGTCATGTCCATTTCGCGCAGCAACTCGTCGACACCGTGCGAGCCTGCGTCACGGAGCGGCAAGTTGTCCGACAGCGCGCTGAGCATGCCCGAGGTGTCCCAGAGGTCCTCCGAGCACGTGAGCGCCGACGCCGACGACTTGGTCTCGTCGCGCGCGTCCTGGAGCGGGAACGACCCGACCTTCCACATGTCCGACGGGTCCATGCGCGCGTACTTTTCGAGCCACACCGCTGGGTCGTCACCGTCCACGCCGTTGCTGCGCATGGGGAACGACGGCTCCGAGAAGAGGTGGTTCGCGCCAGTCGACATGAACGCGCGACGAGCGCCGCTCATTGCGAGCGGGTGCGCCGCTGTCGCAAGCTGCACGCGGTGCGCCGCGAGCACGCGCACGGCACGGAGCGCCATGGTGACGTGCACAGACACTGAGACACAGAGACACAGGCAGACAGTCGACGATCGACGGACGGACGGAGGAGCTGCGCGAGAGCTTCCGGACGACGACGACGATGGCGATGACGCGGTGTTCTTGTGTGTTGTGTGAGCAGGAGCGAGCGAGCGAGAGAAACGGATGGAAGACCCACGCTCCCTCGAATCCATGTGGCGCACGTAGGGTTGCGTGGCGCACACCACACTAAGCGATCACGCTCGACAGGGTTTCGCTTCGATTAATTGCGAATCGAGTGCCACGAACAGGTAGTCGATTTAACTTCGGGACGATCTGCTCGCTGTTCGGGACTCTGGAACGCGCGAGGCGACTCGTTCCGAACGCAGCTTTGCCGCCCCTCGCCAGTGGCTCGGACCATACAAAATCGCTGTTGTTGCACGCAAGAGCACGCGAGCAAGAGCACGCACCAAGAGCGAGCGATCGGCTGCAGGCGCTAGCAGGCACGTGGACGTGTGTCTGTGCGCGTGCGTCCTGTGCCCACCACCGACCAACGAGCACCCACGACGCGCGAGATGGCGGCGAGCAGTGACGACGCGCAGCGCGCGCAGCGCTTGCTCAAAGGCCTCCACGACGCCAAGAGCCGCGTCGACCAGGTCGCGCGCGACGACGCGCAGTACCCAGACTTGTACGACCAGCTCGCGAACCAGTCCGAGCCGCAGAACTACTTCTTCGAGCCGTACGCGACGCAGTGGTGCCCGCAGGTCGTGAAAAAGGGCGGCGTGATCCCGCTCCCGGGCGTCGTCGCGAGCTCGCTCGAAGAGACGAAAGCGCTGTCGCTCTCGGGCTTGCTCGCGCCGATCGACTACGCGTGGACGTCCGTGGACACGCGCGTGTTCCTCTGGAACTACAAGCAGCGCGGCAAGTTTGCGGTGTTTGAGTTCGACCAAGCAGTCGTCGCCGTCGGGCTCTGCGTCGCGCCAGTCGCCGGCGTGTTCACCGACAAAGTCCAGCACGTGCTCGTCGTTGCGACGACGGTCGAAGTGCTGCTCGTCGCAGTCCTGTACGAGCAGAGCGACGCAAGCGCGATCAAGCTCCAGCGCACGAAGCTGAGCGTGAGCACAGACAACTGCGTCGTGCGGCGCATCGTGACGACGCAGCGCGGACGGATCTTCTTTGGCGGCTCGGACGGCGCAGTGTACGAGTTCGTCTATGGCCCGGACGCCGCGAGCAGCAGCGCGCTGCCGTTCTTCAGCAAGCCGTGCAAGAAAGTCGCGTACACGACGTCGTACGCGGCGTACTTGCCGACGTTCTTGCTCGGACTCACGAGCGCACCGGGCAAGCTCTTGGAGTTTGCGAGCGACGAAGAGCGCCAGATCCTCTATGCGCTGCACGAGCACGGCCAGCTCACGCTGTTTGACCAAGGCGCGAATGGCGACGAGACCAAGGTCGTCTGCACGCTCAACTTGCTCGACGCTGGCGCCAAGTACGCGCGCGAGAACCGCCGCACGCGCGTGTCGTGCCCAGACGAGCGGCTCTTCCAGCACGCGAGCATGCAGATCGTTGCGCTCGCCGTCGTGCCGCGCAGTGAGTCGGCGTTTGTGAACCTCGTGGCGATTGCGTCGAACGGCATGCGCTTGTACCTCACGGTCTACTCGCGCCGGACGTACACTGTTGGCTCGGCGATCCCCCGCGCGAAGCGACCGAGTCGGCTCGAAATCGTGTACATTCGCTTGCCGCCGCCAGCGATTGCGCTCGCAGACGCACCGCCGTACCACAGCAAAGAGGGCATGCAGCCTGGGTACGCGCCGGGCAAGTCGCCGTCGTCGGTGCACGTTGCGTTCCACCGCAAAGGCGTGTTCCTCGCAGTCGACGGCCGCAAAGACCAGCACGACCAGCTCGTTGGCATTGCGCACGATCCAATCACGACGTCGATCCCGACGCAGACGACGTCGCGCAAGCCGACGATCCGCGAGTCTGTCTCGCTCGACTCGTGCATTGGCAAAGTCGTCGAGATCAAAGAGCTCGACGTGAGCGACGTCACTGGCGCTCCAGTTGCTGCTGCTTCAGGACGCTCGAGCAGCAAGCGTTCGTTTGACGAGATGGCGACTGGTAGCAGCAGCAGTGACAGCGCAGTTGCGATCGTCGGCGAGATGGCGCTGCAGTACTCGCAGCCGTCGCGCCACTTCCTCTGCCTCACGAACGCTGGCATCCAAGTGTTCAAGAAGATCCGCCCGATCGACCAGCTCCACCGCATCCTCTTGCTCTCGCGCGGGAGTGAGCTCAAAGGCGCGCTTGCGCCGTTCATCCGGTGCTTTGGCGAGATCCAAGTGTGCTGCATGCTCATCGGTCTTGCCTGCGGTGTCCAGAGCGACCCGCTCACGACTGAGACAACTGCCGCGTCGCTCGTGACGCGCCGTGCTGGTGGTGGGATCAAGAGCGACGACTACATCTACACAGCCGCGATGCAAGGCATCTTTGAGTGCGGTCAAGCCGGCAGTGGCGTGAGTGGCGGCGCCGAGAACCTCGATGCAGCCAAGGCGCTCGAGTCAACGAGTGCGAGCACGCGCATTGTGCTCACGACCGAGTTTGGGATGTCGTACCAGCACGACGGGCTCGTGATGTTTGTCTGCCGCTTGCTCCGACCGCTCTGGTGCACCAAGGCGATCGGCAAGCGCGTCGTCGTGCGCGTCCCAGGGACGGCGTCATCGAAAGCGTCGGCAACGACAACGTTCGAGTCGCTCCACTCGAGCGAGAAGCTCGACGAAGTGCGCGAGATTTTGTTCCAGCTGCGGCAGCTCATGGAGAGCGCCGGGCCGTACGCAGTCTCGATCAGCAGCGGCTCGGTCCTCGAGAACAACCTCGCACTCGACGGCTTGAGTGACAGCGACGGTGTCTCGCGCGTCTCGGAGCTCGCGAGTCGGTACCAGAAGCACCGGACGGAAGAGCAGCTCCAGCGCGAGCTGCGCTTCAAAGCTGAGCAGCGCTCGCTCTACTACATCTACCAGCTCGTGCTCCGGAGCATCGAAGGCATCTCGCTCCTGCGCATCGCTGCGGACTACAAGGTCTCGCTCGATGAGCCACTGGCGCGCTTGAGCTTCAGCGACTTTGTCTCGACGACGGAGGGTACGACCGCCGCAAAGGCGATGATCAAGACGCTCTTGCGCGGCCGCAACGAGAACAACTCGTACTTGATCAAGCAGCTCCGCGAGCAGTGTCCGTCGTTCTTCTCGGTCGCCGACCTGTGGCACTACCAGGGTTACAAGAGCCTCGCGATGGCCAAGCTCAGTGCGCCGAGTGCTCGGAAAGCGCACTTGCGCGAGTCGCTCACGCAGTTTCTCAACTCGTGCCACATGTGGGACACTGAGGACTGCGTCGACGTGCTCCAGGGCATCTGCGACGACTACGCGCTCTTGCACTTTTACGAAGGCGCCGTGAAGCTCGCGCTCGCGTGCGCGAAGCACTTTCACGACGCAGCGGCGTCTGACCTCAGTGGCGCGAAGCTGGCGTGGAAGCGCAACTGCTTTGGCTGCATCTTGCTCACGCTCCAGCGCGTGCTCAGCCCAAAGGCGGCGTCCGCGGGGCAGAGTCCGCAGGCGATCGACGACATGACGAGCCTCGATGACGACACGCGGCGCAAGTGCGTCAACGAGATCTTCCACTTTGCGCTCGCATCCGACGACCGGTCGTTCCACGAACTGCTGTACACGTGGCTGTTTGAGAACGGCCACGCGCACTTGCTCACGACGCTCCGGTCGCCGTTCATCGAAGACTTTCTCAAAGACAAGGACCAGGACTTGCTCATCAAGCTGTACATGGACCAGCAGAAGTACCTCGTCGCCGCAAAAGTCTGGTGGTCCCGCGCGCACGAAGACACGAGCGACGACGGCGTGATGCTCGAAGCGAACCCCGACGTTGTCAAGCGTCAGTACTACGTCTCGAAAGCGCTCGGGTGCCTCAAGAGCCTCGAAGACGTCGGCGAAGCTGCTGACGCAGCGCGCGAAGTCCGCGACGTGCTCGACGTGCTGCAGCTCCAAGTGCGCGTGCTCAAAGCCCTTGAGCAGAGCACGATCGAGCTCGAAGCGTCAGCGCCGTCGCTCCTGGCGATCGACGAGCAGCTCCAAGAGCGCAAAGACGACCTCAAGGTCCTCACGTACAAGATCTTTGACGCGTCGACGCTCTACAACCAGTTCGCGGCGAAGTACGACATGTGGTCCGAGTGCCTCCACATCATCCACTCGTGCCAGTCCGAGGAGGCGGACGTGATCGCGTCGCTCTGGCGCAAGATCCTCTTTAGCAACGTCCCGCCGTCGTCGAGCAACGCCGAGTTCAACGCCTGGCGCGCGGACCAGTGCGAGGCCGCTGGACTGTCACCGCACTTTACCGGCGTGAGCTCGTTCGAGAGCGGGCTCTGGATCGGTCAGCTCCAGTGCAAAGTGCTGCGTCTCGGCAAGACGCTGTACTTTGGCGGCAACGACGCGCACAGTGGCGCGGCGACGACTGCTGCAGCGTCGGCGCTGGGTGGCTTTGTCTTTCCCGTTGGCTTCGTTGCCAAGCAGCTCGAGCGCGTGTCGTCGTGGTACTTGCGCTTGACGCAGCGACCGTCGTACGCCGCTGGCAGTAGCAGCAGCAGCGCATCGGCGTCGTCGATCGACGCGACGACGTTCAACTGGGTCCTCAAGGTCTTCCTCGACGTCGGCGTGCCGCACCGCGTGCTCTTGAGCTACTACGAGCAGATCTACCGCGAACAGGGGAGCTTGGCGTGGACGCTCCACGTCCTGCAGTCGATGCTCGCGATCGTGATGCTCTGGAAGAAGCACGCGATGGCGCCGCGCGCCGGCAAAGACCTGCTCGCCGACTTTGCCGCGTGCTGTCCGCACCTCGTGAACCTCTGCGACGACTTCATCACGGACCTCAAGGCCATTCCACTCGGTACGTCTCCATGGCATGCGTTCTCTTTCGTTGTACGATGTGTGTCTGACGCGTGTGCTGCTGCTGCAGATGAGCACGCCGATGCTGCGACGCTCCTCGAGCAGTTCCGACGAGTGAAGAGCGACTTGCTCAACTTTCGCAGTCTCATGTAGACGCGCGCAGCTCAGCCAGTGGATCAGCGAGGGCGTCTGTCGGACATGACGTCACTGGGCCGTGGAGCAGCAGTCGACAGGTCGACAGACAGAGACTCATGAGCGAGAGCGAGAGCGAGGCAGAGGGTCATAAGTTACACATTGTTGGCTCACTGAGCAGTGTGTGCGCGCGCGCGAGTCTGCCGTGTCTGGTGACTGCGTGGCGCTTGCAGGCAGTGGGTAGTGGATAGCGGCCGATCGACAGGGACACTGGCGACTCAGAACCGCTGGAGCGAGAGCTTGAGGTGCAGCGAGCCAGCGGGTACGAGCTCTTCGCACGCGCTGCTGCGGTGCTTCTTGCCCACGCCGACCGAGAGCGCAGTCTGCTTGACCATCGAGCCGATGCCTTTGATCGGACGGTACACGATGCCAGCGACGCCTTTGCCCACGCCTTTCGCGAAGCCTTCGAGTCCGTTCGCCTTTGCGCCTTTGATCGGGTCTTTCCACACACCAGTGATGCCTTTGTAGAGCCCTTTGCCCACGCCTTCCGCGCCTGCAACCATGTGTTCGCCAAAGTTCGTGGCCCACTCCTTTGACATCATGACTTGGAACCAGTCATCGATGGCGACTGGCGCGGACGACTGCGACTCCGTCGCTGCTGGAGCCGTGAGCGGCGCGAGGGCGTCGCGGTCGACGATCGCGCGACCCATGGACCGGTCGGCACTGATCTTGTTGTAGTCAAAGACGTCGACGACAAGCGGCGCAACGCCGTCCCACGATAGCATGAGCGTCTGGCCCCAGCGCGGGTTCACGCTGTTGTCGACGCGCGAGCTTGAGATCGACTGCTCACCCAAGTGGAACGTCACGTACGGGTCGGACTTGCCATTGATGTCCATGCCAGCGAGCTGCGCGCCAGCGACGAGCTCGATCACGAGCACGCCAATGTACTCGACCATGCCGTGGTGCACTGCGGGTGAACCTGGCGTCGGTGTCCCTGGCGCACCCACGAGCGCAGCCGACGACGTGGACGGCGACAGGTTTGTCGACGAGCTGGACGATGACACCGCTTGCTGCTTCTTGCGGTGCGGACTCGCTTTGAAGAGCTCGGTCTCGTACTTGGCGCGGATGTAGCGCTCGCGCTCGAGGCGGCTCGACTCGGCATGCGGCTTTTCAAACGCGGTCGGGACCGAGTACTCCATGAGGTCGTTCAGCGCAACGTTCCCGACGCTTTCGATCGTGTGCACTTGCGCGTCCTAGCGTTTGCGTGGCGACGCGACGCAACAAACAGCGGCGAGTAAGGAGAGTCTGTCCGTCAGTCTGAGCGTCTGCCGTGACGCTGGGCATGTGACTGGATGCGCAGGGACGTACCGTCCACTTGTCGAGCGTGCAGCTGAGCACGAACGAGACGTGCACGCCAAGTGAGCGGTGAACACCGGCGCACTGCGTGCAGATGAAGCCGCCATGCGTCACTGTCGCCCACCTGCTCGAGCAGCAAGGATCCAGTTAGCGCGCGGCTCAAGCCGACTGCGAGTGCACGCAAGAGAGACAATGCACTCGCGAGCACTCACACACACACGCACGCACTTTGGACTCGGCGCGTTGCAGTCTGCGCAGACCGCGTTCTCAGGTCGCGCTAGAGCGTCGAGCACGCGCTGTTTCGTGTCGTCTTGTTCGCCGCCAGTCATAGACGCTGCTGTCGTCGAAGCGCGTGTAAACAGAAACAAGTACGTTGAGCAGTGGCGTTATGTGAGCTCGTGCCACGGACGGCGAGACACACGCCGCGAGCAGCACGAGAGCAAGCGAGCACAGCAAGCACGACATACGTGTGATCGTCGTGTTCATTTTCATCGTGCGTTCAAGAGTTGCAGAGCAAGAAATATACGTCCATACTGTTAACAATGAAATTTTTTCGGTGGATGATATCTCATTTCTAAATCAGCTCGGTCGTCCCATAATATAACCCAATGAACGGTCAATTTCTTCAAAGGCAACGCAGGCGTGGTTCTTCAAAGGCAACGAACACCACGAGTTGCATCACGCTCTAGATATAGCCCATGCATGACGCTTTCAGAAGTGTTGTGCTTAGATGCAAGCGATACCACCAAAGCCAGCAACTACGCGTGGGATGGATAGCGGCGTTGCTTGACTTCAAACAATCAGTTGCCCTCCTGTTCGACCCTCGCCACTGCGATGACACCATCCATAGTTTGAATCACTAGGTGAGGCACTTTATCGCAACCCTCCTTGACTTGATCAGGTCAGCCCTGATACTTCATCACTACCACCTCTTAACATGAGTTTCTTCAAAGGTCATGGCTGTGGAGGGCCATGTACAAAAATGAACCACAAAAGCGTGCGCAACGTCTGCACATCACCGCACTGTCTGAAATCAGAGATGATATGAAGCAAGTCGTTGGTGAAGAGTTACGTTGCAAAAAGTCCTTTCCGTTGCAATTTTTGAAGTATCAGTTTCGCATGTATCCAGCACAGCGGATACAAAAATATAGTCAAAATCTTGTGTTCCTGTAGCTAAAATCCGTTACCTTTGCAGAGGCGATCTGCTTGAGCAAGCTCGCTTCCCAAATGGTATCCGACCAGCTACCCTCTTGCAGCTACGTCATCGTCAGCATGGGGCTGCCTGACGACGTGCCCAGCTCTCGTCAGGTCGAGGCCAAAGCGACTCAATACATCCCAGTTTTGAGACTGTGGGTGAGAAGGCAGACTCGTTTCGTCCTCAGTCGCGTGACGACAACTGCAAGTTGACGGTCAAGTTTTGCAAAGGCAACGCAGTTCAACCATATTCACTGCGACGACACCACCTTCAGTTTGCATTACTAAGCGAGGCGCTTCATCGCAACCCCTGACACTCTTGATCAGGTCAGCCCTGGCACATTATCATTATCGCCTCTTGACCAGATCTTGAACTGGTAATGGATGGTGATTTGTGATATGATTGTAGCGCCGGTAACTTGGTATAATGTATTCTATCAAAAGTTATGACGCTTGGTGGTGATGTTAAGCCGAGTTATGGACAAGTAGTTGTACAAGAAATTTTTCACCTGCTCAAGTTACATCCCACCAAAACGAATCCTGTTGGTACAACAAATATGTTTTCAAAAGTGTTCGCTTGCGAATTCAAAATCACGGTTTGTATTTTTGAACCTGAACTTGACATTTGTTGCAATTTTTGATTACAATCACTCCAAGATTATTGGATATAATATCACATCATTTGGCGAATTGTATATTTAACTATTAAGTACGCTACCACCGTGTCCCTGCGCGCGTGTGTATGTCAACGGGACACCCCCAGAACGTAACGTTTTGAAAAGTCATGTTGTCAGCTTAGGCGGATTTGTTTTTCGACCAATTTTTCGAATCATGAAATCACTTTCCAAATCATCCACTTATAATATATTCGGGACATGTCCCTAACTGTCCCGGCTTTCAGCCGATAGCACGCCGCTCGGGGCTCGCCACCGCAGCGCAGCGGAGGTCGGCAGCACCGCTCTGCTGGTGCGACTGAGGTTTTGCGCGGTGCTGCTGAGGCCCCAACCGCAATCTACGCTTACCAAATCAAGACCATCCAAACAAAACAAACCGCCCGCGCAGCGGGCGGCGCTCGGCTAGTTGCTGATCTATTTTATGTTGTATGTTAGAAGCATGTGACAGTCTTGAAACAGCAAACTCGAGCCTGAAGGTGGCGCTATTTAACCTCTCGTTTTTCGTTACCGTTTATCCAATTGTATTTTTGTCTGTATTTTTCGCTTATACAATGGATACCAATGTTCAAAATGTACTCCAAAGACTGAAAATGTCCAAGGTCACAAATCCGATAGAGATCAAGTCAAAGACGACGAAATTCAAAGCCCGGCCCGAGTTTGAGATTATAAGCATCGTTCCTCGAGCATGGACGACACTCGTGCTGTCGACTCGCTGCTGCGGAAGTGCTTTGCGCACGCCGACCGCGAGCAGAGAGGTTGAGTGCTACATCTGTGCGTACGTTCGCCTTGCGCATGTAGTATGCAGGTGTTGATGCCATGTCCTTGTGCGCGCGCTAGGGTTCTTGAACCTGATCGATCTCAAGTGCGGCGTTGCAGCAGCACTTGGCATCAAAGCGTCCAAGGTGCGTCCTGCACTGGCATCAAGCAATCGCTTGCACTGATGTGTAGCCGCTCTTAAAGACTTGCCCTGAACTCTACATGCAGCTTGTGCTTGCGCAGCTCTTCTACGATGCCGTGCCTGGTACGGCAACGACGCTTGCTTGCTTGCGCGTCCTTGGAGCTCAGTGTAAGACTAGCAAGCATCACTGACAACGAAGCGCACGACGTATGCAGTACATGGTGGCATCGAGCACATCCGCGTCGACCTTGAGACGTTCACACGCGTACTGAGCGAGCGCATGCGCAAGACAGAGCTGCTGGAAGACGTCCGGCGCGCGTTTAAAGCACTCGATTCGCGCTCGCAGGGCTTCATCTCCATCGAGAGCTTTCGCGAGGTGCGTGCGTGCGAGTGTGGAGCATGGTCTCAGTCGCAGTCAACGAGGACACGCAAGTGATCGAGAGACTCGTGACTGACTGGAGCTCAATGACCGATCACACCAGGCGTGTGCACTCGTGCTCCCACACGCATCCGCCCACGTTGTGCTGAGTGCATTCCACGAAGCCGACCGCGATCGCGACGGCCGCGTGACGTACCAGGACTTTGAGCGCGTGTACTTGCTCGCGCACAGTCGCACTCGCGCTTCATCTTGACAAGTGCGAGCCAAGCACGTGCTGAAAGAGCACGCGACCAGTCTGCACGATCGACAGCCACCACCGACATCGCCACGACACCACAACCACGCTCTCGCGTCCAAGCAGAAGACATGAAGCGACGCAAGAGCCGCTAGTCAAGCAGTCCAGCCCCTGCGACGTCGCCCACGACGCTGGGTGCGAGTCGATGATGACCACACAGACGCAAGCACAGATGATAGCGCCCACATGGCTGTATGTACAAGCTAGTCCACACCGCCGCGATCGTCATCTATCCATCCACACGTGAGCGTGCTAGCTCGAGATGAACGCAAATGCTGACGCTGACGCTGACGCAGGCGCTGGTGGCGTCTCGGACGTCGCGCTCGAAGAGCTTGAGTTCAAGCTCGTGCTGCTGCTGCCGCCGCCGCTCGAACGCAAGAAGCCGAATGCCGACTGCGACGACGTGGCAGTGGGTGCAGAACTCACGCCCGTGTCTTCAAGCGCTGAGAGGAAGCCGAACGCAGACGAGTTTGTCGACGACGTGTCACCATGTGCGTTGTGGACAAACGACGACACGGGCGTCGGGGTCGGCAGGTAGCCGGACGGTCCTGACGCCGTGAGCGTCGACACAGATGCCATCGACGACGCCATCCCCAGTGCGCTCAGCGTCAATGGTCCTGCACTCACGGTCGACGCTGCGTGCACAGACGGCGGCTCGTCCTTGACGCTCAAGCCAGCAAACACTGACGCCACGGACGCCGGTGTCGCTGCCGCTGGCGCAGTGGGACTCGCTGGTGCTGGCATCGGCGGCTTCTGGAGAAACGCAAAGCTCGACATCGATGGCTCGCTGCTCTCCTCCATGAACGCAAAGCTCGACGTCCCCGGCGCAGGCGACGGCTGCACAGGCGGTGTCGACGGGTTCAGAAAGTGAAAGCTCGACACTGGCGCCTCTGCGACTGGCGGTAGCGACAGCGGCGCCATCGATGGCGGCACAACTGCCGGTGCGCCAGCCACAAAGCTGAACGCTGACACAGGCGACGCAACAGCTGGCGTCTCTGCCGCTGCAGCCGCAACGGGTGCGACTGCGGCAGCAAAGTCGTGTGCTGGCGAGACGACAGGCGCAGGCTCTGCAGCCGACTGAATACGCTTCGTGAGCGCATCGGCGCGCCGGACGAGCGACGAGCGAAACTTCTTGACCTCATCAAAGTTCGGCGGTGGGTTCGGACCGAGGATCACAGCGTCAATGCCCTGCGTCTGGATCTTCTCGACAGTCCCGTGGAGCTGCGCGAGCTGGTTCTTCTTGTCGACGATCGGCAAGTGGAGCTGCGCGCGGCGCTCGAGGTCGTCGAGTTTACTCTCAACGTCATCGAGCGACGCGCTGAACTCGGTCAAGCGCGTCATGTGCTCGCTGCTCTCTCGCTTCGCAGCTTCTTCTTCTTCCGATGGTGGCGGGATGTACGGCATGAGCAGCGTCGACGGGTTCGCAGTGCGTCCGTTGTTCATGAGCTTCTTGAAGCGCAGGACCTTTGGCACTTGCGCAAACGCAGCGAGGACAGGGCCGACTTCGTCGAGTCCCTTGTCTTCAACGCTCACAGAGTTGACACTCAAGAGCGCACAGCCTGGACAGATCGCTGGGTGCATCTCCAAGTACCCGCGCTCGCCACTTGGCAGCGGAATGAACCGCTCGATCACGGCCATGTCGGTGATCGTCCGGTCGAGCACGACACCCATCGGACCTGGTGGGAGCTCAATGTCCAAGATCACTTCTCGCAACAGCTCGCGCGTCTGCACGACTGGCTCAAGTGACGGATACGGCGTCGCGAGCGACACGTGCGTGTGGTCCAGGGCGTCAATGTCCGAGTTTGCCGGCGCGTCGAGCCCTTCAAACGCGTCGTGGATCGGATCGTGCACCTTCTCTTCCTCGTCGTTGTCGTCAGTGGCGTCTGCCGGTGGTACCGAGTCGCTCTAGTGTACAAGCAACAAGAGAGAGAGAGCGGGCGGGAGCGACAGCCACAGATGAAGTGAGTCAGTACTGAACACGACCGCTTGCCAAAGACGATCAAGCTCAAACGCACCTCGGAAGCCGACAGTGTGAGGCCAACAGTTGGCGTTGGCGCTGGAAGCACGTCCCAGAGATCGCCTGGTCGCGGAAGACCTGGCGGTGCTGCGAGTCCAGGTTGTGCTGGTGCCGCTGCACCGCCAGCCATGAATGCAAACGCTGATGCAGTTGGCGCATCGACAGCAGCAGTGCTGGCGTAGTGCTGCTGCATGCGCGGGTGCTGGTGCATCGATGTCGACAAGTCTTTGATCGTGAGCGGTCGGTCATGTGGCGGCGGCGATGTGGAGCTGAGGTGCACTCCTGGCGCGGCAGCAGTCGTAGTGGCTGGCTGTGCTGCCGTCGGAGCAGCTGGGGCGTTCAAGAAGCCAAAGCTCGACTCGGTCATCGGAGGCGCCGACGGTTCCGCCGCGGCTGGCGCAGCAGCAGCTGAAGCGCCGATGAAGCCAAACGCCGACTGAGCAGCGGGCTCTGGTGCCACCGCAGCAGTCGCGTCGTCGTCGTGCTCGTCCAGGTCGTCAAAGCCCTGGAGCAGATCAATCTCTTGCGCCTGCTGCTGCTGCTGGTGGTAGTGAACGTGGTGGTAGTCGTTTGAATGTGGCGCTGGCTCGTGGTACGCTTGTGCGAAGTGGTGGTGCTCGTGCGACGGCTGCTCCTGCGGTGCTGGCGCTGCTGGTGGCGGCACGAACGCGCTGATCACAGCGAGCACCTTCTCCGCACGGTTCTTCACAATGTCTTTGCGCGAGTTCCCCAGTTCGTGCAGCAAAGCGATGCGCGTGTGGTAGTGGAGCTTGTACGGCTCTGCGTGCGGCGTCTTGAGCACGGCGTCGAGCACAGACAGCGCTTTGCCCTGCACTTGCCACAGTCGGTGCTGCAGCTTGTCGTCGAGGAGCTCACAGACGTACTGCTCGCAGCGCATGTGCGCATTGTCAGCGGTGACACCGAGCACCCAGAGCAGATACACTGAACGCAACTACTCCATGTGAGCACGTACGCTGTGGTCAAGGCTCGGGAGGTAGCGCACGAGCTTCTGGAGCACATCGCGCGGTGGAAACGACGACGAGCCGATGGACGAGCAGAGCTCGCCAATGAGCACACCTTCGAGGTCACTGTGGCGCGCACTGCTTGTCTGCTGCTGTTGCTGCTGCTGCGGATGACCGGGCTGTCCTGGCGCACTGAAGCCCTGCTTCCAGCGCGCGGCTTGCGTCTCGTACGCCGACACGGCCGGCGCAGTGCGGCGCTGCTGGAACATGCTTCTTCGCGCTTGGTCGCTTGGTCGGCTTTGACTGAAGAAACGTATGAGCGAGTGTGGGAGGAGAGGAACTGGACTGCGCGCTGTCAACCTGTGAACTCGATAGTGATAAAAACAAGTGTCTCCAACACTGCAAGCTGTTCACACTCGACTCCCTCGATCCATTTGCTGTTCTCAATTCCACACCATGGGCAAAGGGGTTCGAAACAAACCTCGACATTGACATCCAACGCACGATGGCGCCGCGCGTGATATGCCATGGACGACTCTGGCTCGCGGTGCTCAAAAGAACACGGACGTCTGCTTGTGCAACGTCGCACTCGGAGCAGTGGTCGCCTTTGGCAGCTCGTTCTCCGTCGCAGTTGTCGAGACGTCGCTGACCTCGCGCTCGAACCTCCGTGCCCAGATCCTCTCTTCCGGCTCCGACTTGCTCTCGTCGCCCTTGTCGTCCTCATCATCGTCACTGCTGCTGCTGCTGTTGTTGTCTGCACCGTTCGCCAGCGTCTGGCTCGCGCCTTTGACAGCTGGTTTCGCAGGTGATACTTGAAAGCGGCCGTCGACATCGTCATTGGCGTCACTGTCCTCACTCTCGTCGTCGCTCTCGTCGCTCTCGTCGCTCTCGTCGCCGCTGTTCTCCTCTTCGAACGCTTCAATGCCGTCGAACGCAGCGTCATCGACGCTCTCGACTGGGTCGTACGCGTCCGTATCGGCAGCTGAGTGCATCGACTCGCTCAAGCGATCAAAGTCGTCGTTCGTGTCTGCAAAGCTCGCGTGCGAGAAGAGCGTCTCGCGGTCCGAGAACGCCGACGAGATCGAGTGGCTCCGGTTCCGACGGCGCGCCGCTGCAGCTTCAGCTGCACGGTACCGCTGCCGCGCGCGTTGGCGAATGGCGCTCTCGTTACTGATCTTGCGACGGAGCGACTTGACGTCCTGCAAGAGCTGCACGAGACACACGCGGTGCTTGACGTGCGCGACCTTCGGCTCGGCGAGCGACGCGCTCTTGATGCTCCAGAACATGTGCTCGCGCGTGACTTGGCAGGACGTGAAGAAGAGGAACTGCAGCCGCAGGAACGGCGACTCGGCGTAGTCTTCCCACACACTGCGGCTGTCGCTGTCATCAATGTCGCTCGGGCTGTCATCGCGCGAGCGCTCGACCTCGTTGTTGCTAGCATCCGACTGCAGCACATGGCCCGCCGACTCCTTTGTGCGCTTGAGGAACTGCCACGCAGTCCCGCTTACAGCCACTTGCTCAGCTTTGTACTGGCACTTGGCGAACTCGCCCGTCTCGACGCGCAGTCGCGGCGGCTCATCCACTTCGTCGCTTGTCACGAGCGCAAGCGAGAACGGCACGAACGTCGTTGCGCTGTCGAGGCGCGAGCGGTCTGTTGGGAGCTCAAAGAGCACGCGCGCTGATGTGTTCTTCACGCGCACTTGCAGTCGGTCGCGCGGGAGATCGAGAGCAGCAGGAGCGACTGGTGCGTCCTTGTCGCTCGTGGTCCTGCTCGACGACGTCTCGTCATCTGCAGTCTCCCCAGATCGCTCATCCTGACGATGCGACGAGAAGAAGAACTTGGAGAACACGAGCGCGCCGTCTTCGCACGTGAGAGCAGATGCCATCGCCTTGCTCGCGTCTTTCGTGCGGGTCGTGTCGACAGCGACGTGGCCGCGCTGGAGCTGCGCCAAGTTGGTCAGTGGGATCGTGAACGTGCCGCCACACGGACCTTTGCACGCAACGTCAGTCGCTTCGAGCGACAGCTTGCTGCGAAAGCCTGCTGGCATTCTCCCGCGGAAGACTGCGCCACAGTCGTCGACGTTCGTAGTGATGTACGCAAGCACGCGGTTGATCCGCTCGTACTGGTCATCGAGCTTCGCGAGCTCGTGCTCGAGGAACGTGCCGTCGCGCATCGAGTCCAAGTTCGAGAGTCCGACCGAGACCGAGTCCATCTCTTGGCGAAGGATGCGCTGGAGACTCGTGTAGTACGTCGCTGCGCCTTCGCACAAGTCGAGACGGAATGTCAGGTCCAAGAGCGACACGGACACGTCGACAGGGTACGCGTTCAGGACCTCCATCGCGTCGACGAGCGCACTGAACGACTGCGCACCAGCGATCGATGACGACGATGATGCCTCAATTGGCGTGCGTCCTGGACTCACAGCAGCTGAAGCCGGTGCAAGCAGCTCCATCATCTGCGACCAGAGCTCGATCGCAAGCGCTCGATGGTGCGGATACGCTTCGAACTGCGCAAAGTAGTTCTGGAGACTCCGGATCGACAGTCGCTTCGGTTCAGTCGCAAGCAGCATCGGCGTGAACGAGAACGTCTTCTTCTTTGCCGGCGCGGCGTCCGTCAGCGCTTTGAAGACTGCACACAGCGTCGCAGCGTCTTGCTGGCTCATGCCCATGAGCTCGCGCGCTTCTGCTGCAAGCGCACGCTCTTTCGGCGTGACACCGCTGCTGCTGCTGCTGCTGCTCGTGTCCAGCGCTGCGTCGTAGAGCGCGAGCTTCGTGCCCTTGATCTTGATCTCGCCCGCGAGCACGACCTGTGCGTTGCGGCTCTCGAGCAGCGGACCGATCTCGCCGCAGAGTACGTTCTGCACGGCGTGGCGCACGAGCGACGGCAGCACGCGATTGATCAGCATCTTCATGACCGTGTCGTGGTTCTGACCTTTCTTCGTGCTCTCTGCCGTGCGCTCGTAGTACGCCAAGCTCATGAGCTTCACGTGAAGGTCATCGGGTGGCACGCGCCAGCCGTGGATTGCGTCGTAGACGAGCGGGACGTCTGCAATGAGCTGCGCTTCGAGGTTGAGCTCGTCGCAGTGGAAGCTCGGGAGGCGGCCCTCGGTCGAGAGCGTAAAGTTCTTCGCGCGAAGCTTCAGTCCGTGCGTCGCTGGTGTCGAGACGTGGACAAACACGTGCGGCGCCTGCGCGCGCGTCTCGACCGTGAACTTGGCGTAGAACGACGGGATCCAGATGTCGCCAATGCCGACGTAGATGCCGTCGCTCCCGAGACGGAGACTGTAGCGCTCGAGGTCGGGGAGGTAGTGCTCGCGCTTGGCGCGCTCGACACTGTCGCGCATCTGGTGCGACAAGTGCCGCAGCTCGACGTACGCTTGCCACGTCGCGTGGTTCTCTGGGTTCAGCAGCTCTGGGTTCGCGCGCATCGACTCGAGCTTCTTGTCAATGCTCGCGCGCTGCTTCGCCATGACGTCAATGCGCTTGAACTGCGACGGCTTGTCAGCGTTCCACTTGCGAAGCTGCTCTTTCTGCTGCGCGTCGATCACGCGGTGGATCGACTGCATGAGCTGCTGGATGCGCTCGACGCGGTGCGCGCGAGCCTCCGCGTCGTTCAACGCCGGCAGTGGCGATACCAAGAGCTTCTCTGCGCGTGCGATGAACGTCACGAGCGGCGTCGTAGCGCCTGCACACTCGAGGACGTCGACCATTGCGCGCACGAGCAGCGCAGCGTCGTCGACCGTCCGCGTCGACAGCAGTGCGCTGCGGCCACGGAGCGCGAGGTTCCGTGCAATGTCAGCGACCGTGTAGTCCCCGAGCCGCGCTTTCACGACTGGGACGCGACGGAACGTGAGCACAGCCGGCAGCTGCGCGTCCATGAGCGCGTCGACAGTTGTCTGAACAGTCGTGAGCGCGTCGACTTCGTCGTTCACTGCGACGAGCACGTCGCCTGGAAGCACGAGTCCTGAGCGCTCGACGACACCGCGCTGTGCGCCAGAGCGCAGATCTGGAACAAAGCCAGCCACGACGATCTCGCCGCGCTGCTCAACGAGCTTGAGACAGAACGGACGCGTGTTGCACTGGATCTGCACGAAGCTACTGGTGCTCTTGCTGTTCGGACTCGTGAGGTCGAACACCGCCGATGAGAGCCGCACAGTCGAGCCACGCGACGCAGGCGAGAAGCGAAGGTGCGACGAAGGCGACAGCGTCGAGGACTCTCGCTGCGACTGCGGTGACTGGTAGATTGGTGACTGCGACTGGCGCGCCATTGCAACAAAGCTGTCGCGACGCACGCGCTCGTCGTCGTCGAGAAAGTCCTGCAAGATGCGCCGGCCGCTCGGCGACAGGGCGTCGTTCAGCAGACTCCTACCATTCGCATGCGGCGGAGACGCGTCCGACATCGCAGCCGACGTGGGCGACGCTCGCACGGACGAGACCGAGAGCTTCAGCATGCGCTCCATCATGCGTTGGGTTGACTTTGAGCTTCGTGTCGTCGAAATCGAAATCGACAAAACGTGATAAAATCGAACATTAACAACATCACGACAATTATCATGTTTCGGATTCTTGCGGGGAATCGGGGTCAATGGATAGGGACTACGATTCATCTTCATATGAATGTGAACACTCGGCTAGCACAGCGCGATGCAATGGTATTCGAACTACCCAACAACACGTATGCTAATGTGCGATGTGCGCTCGTCGCCTATCGCTGAATACATTCCATGTGGTGTCCGCCAATGATGGTCACTGTTTCCACATGGTAGTATTGTCGACATGTCTCGCAACTCATCGGCAATAAGGGTATTCCAATAAGAATAAAATCCTCATCTTCGTGTTCGCAAAGACACTAGTCGAGCAAGCGCGCTTACACAATAGCGGTAGTTGAGTGGATGGTCCTCAAGCTAGCGAGCTCGGACGCACTCTCAGCGAAAACCTACCCAACCCTCTCTGCGGCTGATCACGTGTTGGACAGGTAATCATCATTCTCGCATCGTCAAAAGGCCAGAACTCACATACACTATTCAACCAATAACTATATCAATTCGAAGCAACTGTCAACACGAACACTAGTGTTCAGGAGGCATTCTCTAGACAATTGGAATGAGAGAGGTGATGGGATGATTTCAAATTTATCAACAGTTGACGTTTGCTGCGCCATCCGAAAATCATCTCGCGGTTCTGTGCTGTGTGTCGTGTTGAATTTGGAGTCAATAACATCCAATTGAGTTTTTGTTGATACAATATTGTTTGCGTTTGAACGTATTGGATTTTGAGTCAATAACATACAATTGAGTTTATGTTGATACAATTTTGTTTGCGTTTGAAACGATTTCAAATCAGAGCTCGCAGTATATCTTATACTACCTACGTCTCAGAACAATTGACGGAACTTCTTGTCAAAGGCATTCGTTTACCAATATCTCACAAATCAGCCAAAATGAAACGGTAAATTACTTGTCACATTGAGTTCGTTTGAATGGAATATAGCAAGCATCATAGAGATGCCTGGAGGCCAAGTAATGAATTCTGGATACACATCCAGACTCCCCTCGCGATCGAGGAAACCCAAGGACCTACAGCGACACGTGAACCACAGCTCAGGGCTAGACCAGCTGGAAACTCAAACCCAGTTGACACATCGGAATTGCAACCAAGACAACAGTCAGCTTTCCACAGTTGTGCGTTTTTGGAACACCGTGTTCGGTATACAAACCATCAGTGTAACGGGGTCACCGTTCACGGCCTGCTAGGTACGACTAGCGAACCCACTCCTGCATATTCTGCTTAGGAGGTGCGACTTTAGCGAGATTCCTCTTTTTAGAGGCCCCTCCCTATTAGTGCGCCCTGCATTTGAGTGGCTCTCAGTACTCCCGTACTTTAGCGGAGAGCCTACTTAACATCTAAATCAAAACCCCAGAGTTGAAGAACACGCATTACACTCAAGCTTCCTCTGCCATAGTGTATACCAGTCACGCCCCTTGACGCCTGGTAGCACTTCGTAGTCCGTCTAACGACTATGAACGTCCTCCCGATCGAGAGCGACGATGTGTCGTCGCTGTCCTACGGCGACTTCCTCCACCTCACTCGGTACGAGTGGGAAGCGCTGCGTCGCCTCGCGAGCACAGCTGGCATTGCCATCGTCGCGGCGATGCTCACCGCGACGCCCGAAGCACAACAGCGCAACGCCATCCAAGAATTCATGACACGCGAACTCGCCGACGCAAGTCGGCGGACCTCAACTCCCGCGTCGTCAAGAACCGACGTGGTGAAGCTCGACGTCTCCAGCTACAACGGTGAAGGCTCCAAGCGCCTCGCACTGAACCGCTGGCTGTGCGAGGTGGACATCGCTGTCCAGGCGCGACAGCTGTCCAGCGAGTATGCTCGCACCCACTTCCTGCTGTCCAAGCTGTCGGGTAAGGCG
>JAASFT010001019.1:0-10536 GCA_023333885.1 Globisporangium parvum
GAAGGCGAGCCCGTACCCACCGAGCACGACAACGAAGCCGGCGGTGCCTGCGTTCACTGGTGCTCCTGCTGCGACGGCGACGAAGGCAAGCCCGTACCCACCGAGCACGACAACGAAGCCGGCGGTGCCTGCGTTCACTGGTGCTCCTGCTGCGACGGCGACGAAGGCGAGCCCGTACCCACCGAGCACGACAGCGAAGCCTGCTGTGCCCAAGTTCGGTGGCGATTCGCCTGCCAACTCATCGACAGGAGCGCCTTCGGGATTCGCATTCAGCAGCCAAAAGACGCAGGATGGCGTCAAACCCCAGGCGTCTCCTTTCTCGTTCAGCAGCTTTGGCGGCAGCTTGCTTGGAGCAACGAGCGAGCCAGCGTCCGGGCCAACGGCAGGCTTGTTTGGCAAGCCGTCGGCTGCGAAGTCGCTGTTTGGATCTGCACCAAGCGCCGACAGTGTGAGCAAACCACTGCAAGCGTCTCCGTTTGGGTCGGTGCCAAAGCCGGATGCAAAGAGTGCGTTTTCGTTCCCCAGTGCGTCTGCGCCGGTCGTCGCTGCTCCAGTGACAGTGAAACTAGGACCAGCTGCGACCTCAAGCGCAGTTGCGCCAGTCGCTGCGAAGGCGCCGAACCAGGGGAAGCCATCGGCGTCTGGTGACAAGAAGCCGTCGACTGCGATGCCGAGCACAGTGCTCGAGGGCCAGCTCTGGAAACTCATCGTCGACTTTGACAAGTCGTTCCAGCGCATCAGCCGCAGTGCGACGACCATTCAGTCAGCCAACAAGGCGTTCACCGAGCAGACGACAGGTCAGCTGCGCACACTGCAGACGCAAGTGGCGAAGCTCTGCGACGCGATCAACAGTCTCGACGACTCGCGCGACCAGATCGAGAAGGACGTGCTGTTTGTGATCGGAAGCGACGGCGACGTGCACGAGCAGCTCGAGTACGGACGCGAGATCCTCGCGAGTTTCAAGGACGAGACGCTGAAGCGGTCGCTCGAAGAGCAGCCACTCGACAAGCGGTCGGAGGAGACGCGGCAGACGCTGAAAGACAAGTTTGACCAAGTCGAGCGTAGCTGCGCAGACGTCGAGACGTTCGTGTCGATGGGGTCCGCTGGGTCGCTTGGCGGCGCGAGCAGCGCTGTCTCGACCGCGCATCTCTTCCGCGTGCTCAAGCAGACGTACGACAACTCGAAGCTCCAGTACAACCGCGTGTCGAGCTTGGCGCAGCAGATGGACGACCTGACTGTCGGCAGCGAACACAAGCTCCAGTCGTCTCGCGGCGGTGCGAGCGCTGTGTTTGACGCAACGGCGCCTTTCGCCAAGTCGAACGTCGACATGGTCGAGCTCGTCGCAGGCGCAGAGCAGCGCGCACAGGACATCCGACAGCACTTCCTGGCGCTGTGCAACAACGTTGTCACACCGCGGGACGTGTTCTCAGCGCCGCGGCGCAAGCTGACTGCAGCGTCGTTGTTACCAGCTGGCACGTCGTCGCCGCTGCGCATCAAGGCGTACAGCAAGCTCATGCCGCGGACGCAGCTGACGGTCGCGTCGCCCATGAGCTCGACCAAGTCGTCGTCGAACGCAGTCTCGTTCAAGGGCACGGACGTCAAGGCTGGCTCGCGGCTGTTCTCGCTCGCAGAGGACAAGGCGGCGAAGGAGCCTGCGAAGTTCATCCAGACGCCGCAGCGCCCGAAGCCAAGCGTTGGCCAAGCACCTGAGCGACCAGCGATCAGCGGCTTTGGCGCTTCAACGGCACCCAAGCCGGACGCAAAGAAAGACGCGAGTGAAGGTGCTGCTAAACCTGCTGCAGTGAGCTTTGGTACATCGGTGCCGTCATCGCACGGCGCCAAGGCTGAGCCGCCAGCAAAGCCTGGGCAATCCGTGTTTGCGTTCAGCTCGAGTGAGAGCAGGTCAGGCGAGCAGGACTCGAAGCGCGGACGGAGCACTGGGATGTTTGAAAGCGCGCCGGCGTCGGCGGCAGTGAAGCCAAAGGCTGTGGCAGCTCCAGACGCTGAGGAGAAAGAGTCGCCGGCGGCGTCGTTTACGTTTGGCTTTGGGAAGCAGCAGACGAGCGAGCAGTCGGCGTTCAAGCCGGCGACATCGTCGTTCTCTGCTGCTACTACCACTCCGACTGCCACCACTGCATCAGCACCAGCACCAGCATCGAGTGACAAGTTCAAGGGTCTGTTGACGTCGTTTTACCAAGAGTACAACGTTGCGAAGGTTGGCGACGTCGAGAAGACGCTGAAAGACTACGCTGGTCGTGAAGAACAGCTCTTTACGAAGCTCTTTACAAAGTACATCCCAGGCTCCAAGCCGGAAGACGTGAAGAAGTTCCTCGCAGGCGGACCGCTGCCGAAGAAGCAAGCGCAAGCAGCCGTTGCGACGCCAGTCTTTGGCGCAGCGCCGGCGCTATCCAGTGCGACGCCGTTCTCGCCGTTTGGAGCGACAAAACCGGCTGCTGACGCGAGCAAGAAGCCGAGTCCGTTTGGCGTGACAGCGTCAGTGTTTGGCGCCGGCGCAGCAGCCAAGCCGACGACTGGCTTTGGCGCATTCGGATCGACAGCCGCCGCAGCGCCTTCCGTCTCGGCGTTTGGTCAGCCTGCCGCTGCCGCAGGAGTGGACTATCGCCAGAAGCTCGTGGACTTTTACACAAAGCACAACCCTGCAAAGCTCAGTGACGTCGACGCGACGCTCGCCAAGTACAAGGGGAACGAAGAGAAGCTGTTCCAGAACTTGGCGGCGAAGTACAAGACGTCGCCAGGCGGCGGTGTGCCGTCGAGTCCAGCGATCCAACCTGGCAAGCCGAGTGCAGGAGCGAGTCCGTTTGGCAACGCCGGGTCGTTCTCCTCGATCAGTCTCTCGGGCAGTACGCCGGCGAGCTCGGGCTTTGGCGCCAGCAGTGGCTTTGGCGCCAAGCCTGCGCCATCGTCGTCTCCATTCGGTGCTCCGAACGCCAATCCGTTCGGCGGTGCGAGTGCGGCACCAAGTGCGTTTGGCACACCAACTGCGCTCGGTGGCAGTGGCGGCTTTGGCGGCGGCTTCCAAGGTGCTGGCACAACGACTGGCGCATTTGGCGGCGCGAGCAGCAGTTCGTTTGGCGGCAGCGCCGGCGCATTCGGCGCAGCGAATGAACATCGCGAGAAGCTCGTGAAGTTCTACCAGCAGTACAACCCCGAGAAGCTCAAGGACGTGGATGCGACGCTCGAGAAGTACAAGGGCCAGGAGGCGCGGCTGTTTGCGATGCTCGAGCAAAAGTACCTCGGCAAGCCCGCTGCACCTGCTGCGCCAGCGTTCGGTGTCGCGAGTACGCCGTCGTTTGGCGGCGGCTTTGGCACGCCATCGCCGCTTGGAGGCGGTGTGAGCGCGACGCCGATGTTCGGCTCGTCGTCGACGCTCGGTAGCAGTGCGCAGCCTGCGTTTGGCGCTCCGTCGGCGTTCGGTGCGGCAGCGCCAGTCGCAGGTGGCTTTGGTGTTCAACCGGCTGCTGCGACAGGTGGGACTGTGCCCGGCACCGGCTTTGGCTCGTTCAGCAGCCAAGGCGCGTCGTTCGGCGGCTTTGGCGCACAGACTGGTGGTGCGACTGGCGGCTTTGGTGGCGCTGGCTTTGGCAGCGCTGCCGCTCCTGCCACCGGTGGGTTTGCGCAATTTGGCGGCTCGAGCAGCTTCACGCAGATGCGAAACTAAGGACGCTGCGGTGCTTGATCAAGAGTGATGGCAAGAGAGCAGAGCGTTGACGAGACCCACCATCGTTGCTCAGAGGTTGGAGCACAAGCCGCAACGCGAGGAAACACGTAGCATGAGACTGAGAATGACAGCAAGACCAGACCAGACCAGACCAGGCGCATGTGCCGATCCCTACTTTCCGATGCTTCGTGTTTGTAAAGGCAGGATGGTGCGAATCTGGTGCGAATCGCGTTTCGGACGTAAGAAATGTATGTCGATACATTGTTTCCGTCAAACGCGAGAACCAGTCATTTTCGTGACAAAAGCCAAAGCGTCGCTGTTGCCGTCCGTCATTTCGGAATCCGCGTCTTCCTCGACATGGGCGTCCACTCCACGCTGCGTGGCGAGTGCTTGTGTGCCTGTGTGCCTGTGTGTGTGCGCGTGCCTCTGATGTTTGGGCTGCAGTCCTATTTGCGACAGATGTGCGATGCCTCCCTGTGCATGCGGATCTTACAAGCGACTGCGAAAGTGACGTTTATACCAGCGACCCGTCCTGTTGAGTTTGCGCTCTTGCTCGTCCCAGAGAGAGCGCGCAATTGAGGATGATACATGCTCGATCCGTCGATGTCGTTTGCGTCTCGAGCGCAACGAACTGCATGTTGCGCATGTGTGTGCATGTGTGTGTTGCTCGGGTGTGTGGTGACGATAGTGAGCGAGTGGTTGCAGTTGCGAGCGCTGGTTGTGGACACGATCATCACAAGCTCGTCCTCGCGCGGTAGGAAGCAGACGTAGCGATAGACGCCAGAGCGGTATCGACGTGCTCGTCCCCATCCAAGAATCAACCCTCCGTCATTCTCGTGAACGCGTTCGCACCAACACCTTGTCGCAAATGCACGCGATCGCGGCCTGTCATTGGTCGCACGTGATGACAAGATGCGGCAGCGGCGGCTTGCACTCGGCACGTCTGCTCTGTTTCGCTGTACTTCGCAGTCTCTCGGATGTATGCAACGCAGAACTCTCGCGAGCTCTATGCACGTGCTGTCGCGAGCAACTGGCGCCACTCGCGAGTCACGCGACGCACGCAGTTACTTGCACGATCGCGTCGTCGCCTGCTGGCGTGTGAAGAATCGGACGGAGCACGCAGAGCGCAGGCGCAGCGCTTACGCCTCTTCGCACCACTTGTTCTCTTCGCGGATCTGGCTCTCCTCCTCCGGCGTGAAGTCGTTCACGATGTTGAACGTCTCGCGGATCTCCTGCGGTGTCTTGCCCTTGATCATGCTCGCGACCTTGGCGCACGCGAGGTCCAGGAGCGACTTGATGTCCATGTAGTTCGCTGCCAAGATGAGCTCAAACAGAATGTCCTGCTCAATGTCCACAAAGTTCGCGTCCCAGTCCGACACGACGTCGTGCATGTCTGAGCTCTTGAGCGGCTGCATACCGAATGACCAGACAGTTGGAGCAGATCCAGGAACGAGTGTGAGCGGGAGGGAGCTACGGGCGGCAGTGGCCCTTGCATCATGCGTCCACACAGTCGACGCAAGCGCGCCACACGCGCACCTTCTCGATCTCGCGCATCGGGTTGTCGTGGTGCTTGCTGCAGAACTCAATCACCTTCGACAGCACGGTGCTCTTGACGTTCGGGAGCGGGATCTCCTGCACCTCGTCGTCCTCCTCGTCTGCATCATAGCACAGGAGACAGAGCGTGAGACACATGCGGTCTTGGACGACACGGCAGTTGGTTCCACCGCCACCGAGCGGCGCGCGCAAGATGCAAGGACGAACGGACCGGAGATGAGCGTCTTGACGAGCTCGCTCATGGCGGCGACGCTGGCCGAGACCTCGAAGCTGTCGCCGTCCATGGACACGAGGTTCACCTTGCGCGCGTCCTCCTCCTGGCGCGGGGTGGTGTCCTGAGCAGCGGTCGCAGCGTCGGCCATCGTGGTGCTCTTGGTGCTACTGGGTTGAGTCTGTCTGTCTGTGATTGAGCGTGAGAAGAATGGAAGCGAGGGGGAGATGCATGCGCGGCTAGTTTTGCAATTTCGAGCCAGCGATTCGTTGCAGGAGGATTCGATTGCAAGCATACAGATCATCTATCTAAAATCGCTCGCTGGTGCTGGTAGGTTTCGACTCCATCCGTAGTTTTCATTTCGCTTCAGCCTGACCACCAGATAGAGAAAAAAGCGAGGGCCACACGAGCGCCACATCCCATACAAACAGCGAGTTGTTTCGCGAGTGGCTTTGTCTCGCACACACAAAAGGCGCCGTGTTTGTTGGCTTGTTTGGCGGAAAAGCGCGTCGATCGACCGCCTTCGCTCTCGCTCGCTCGCTCGCTCGCTCTGCCTTCGGTGCTTGCTGCGGCATGCGCAGCAGTCAGCCGTTCGCGTTGCGTCCGTCGCCCGCGCCACCCGCCGCCCGTGCGCTCGCGTCGCCGCCACTCGCCTCGACGCGCGGCGCCGTAGCAACTGCGCGCTCGGCTCCCAGCGTGCTGCTCCCTCCCTCGAGCGCCGCGCAAGCCGGTCTCCCGCAGCTCGCGAGCCTCGCTGCGAGCTGCACCGTCGACCCTGCGCGCACACTACCGCCGCATGCGCACAGCAGTCGCAGCGCTGCTGATGCAACATGCGCAAGCGACGATGACGCCGCTGCCATTGGCATTGTCGATATGTTTGGCGACGTGAGCTCGCGCGAGTCGATTCGCGCGACGCTCTTGCGCTTCTACGAAGACACGCACCAAGTGCGCGCACGTGCTGCTGCGACGACGAAAGCAGTCGCTCCGACCGACAGCGGCGTCTTGGAGATGACGTTGCGCATTGACACGGAGCTCGAGCTGCTGCGGCAGCAGTGCTTCGCTGAGCGCAATGCGCAGTGGGACTACCACACGCCCGACATGTTTGAGTACGAGCCAGCGAGTGAGCCGCTCTGGACGCCGCAGCTCATTGGCAACACGTCGATCGCCATGCAGCGTTTAAAGCACGACGCCCCGACCGAGCGCGACGAGCGGGAAGCGATTGCTGCAGCCGTTGCGAGCGGCAGCTACGCAGGCGTCGCAGCGCCAGGCGTTGGCGGCGCAGTCACGAAGGTTGACGGTAAAGGCTTCCCGCTCGGTCAGCTCAGCCGCGAGCGGCCGTGGCCACCACGCGAGTTCACACAAAAGGCGGCAGTGCGTCCCGTGCGCGGACGCGGCGGGAAGCGCAAAGTGCCAGTCGTTGTGTTCGAAGAGCGCTCGGTCTTCTCGAAGATCTGCAGCGAGTGCCAGACACAGGCGACGCCGCTCTGGCGCAAGCTCGCGCGCGACGGCGACACGTGGGTCCCAGTCACAAAGAGCGACGCGCCAGTGAGTGAGCCAGCCACTGCGCAAGCCGATGACCCCGCAGCGACGACTGCGCCAGCGCTCGAGACAGCAGCACCGTCCGTACCAGCACTGCCAGTCTTTGACGTCTGCCTCGCGTGCTTCCTCAAGCTCCAGCGCGGCGACTTGTTTGCGCGCAAGACGCTCGAGCGTGACCAGCGCGTGCGCGAGCGCAAGGAGCGTGTGGCGCACGCTGCGCTCCTTGAGAAGAAGCGTCTGAAGCAGCAGCTCCAGCTCCTTAAGAAGCAGCAGCAGCAGACGCAGACGCAAAGCAAGAGCAAGAAGCGCCGTCCATCCGTTGTGCACGACCCAACAGCAGCAGCAGCAGTTGCCGAGGAGCTGGTAGTCAAAGCACCAGCAGCACCACTGCCGATGACACTGAAGCTCGTAGTCAAGACGACGGACCTGGCACATGACGATCCGCTCGAGGACCAAGTCGACGAGCCGGACCAGTACGAAGCACGTCCTCGTGTGTACGATGGCAACGACGAGTACGACCTGCCGCCTTCGAACAGGAGCAGCGCGTCGAAGCGCGAGCGCAAGAAGAGTAAGAAGAGCAAGAAGGAGAAGAAGAAGAAGAAGCGGCGGCGCGTTGAGCCAGTCGACTCGGACGCAGAGAGCGATTGCAGCACGCCGATGCCGTCGCCGCCGCAGATGGTCGGGCAGTACGAGTACGCAGACCGCAGTGACTCGGAGCGCACGCGCAGTGGCCGTGCAGCGGCTTCGCTGTCGTTTGACACTGAAGACGCTGTGTATGAGCAGGATCCAGTGCCCGAGTCGCCGCCGCATCGGCGGACAGCGAGTAGCAAGGCGCGAGCAACGGACGAGTCGGTCGAAGTGGCGTCGCGCGCGCGAAAGACATCGAGCCGCAGCAGCGAGAGCAGCAGCAAAGCGCTTGGTGCTGTCACTGTCACGACTGCGACGAGCAGCAGCAATAGTTCGACCACTGGCGCGTCTCCGCCGCCGACGTCGTCGTCGTCCAAGTCGCGGAAGCGGAAGAGCTCGATCGCGCCGCCAGTTGCTCCTGTCGCTGTGGCGATGGACGATGCCGGCATCGAGCGTACAAAGTCAACTGCACGGCTGTCGCGGACCAAGGCGACACCTGCTGCTCCAGCACCAGTGCCAACGCCACTGGCAAGTGCTGCTCGCAAGCGCACGCGCATAAAGAAAGAGAGCGCGCGCGAACGGGAGCTGCGCGCGCTGGGGCAGTACTGTCCAGTCTGCAACGCAGTCTACGAAGAGGACGACGAGAGCACGTTTGTGTGCTGTGACTCGTGCGAGATGTGGGTCCACGGGAGCTGCGACACGACGCTCACGCCGTACGTCTCGCGTGTCTTGAGGCCCCCATGTCTGTCCTTTCGTGCCCTGCGTGACCTTGGACGTACGACTGACGGACGGACTGTGCCTCGATCCATGCGTGTCGTGTTGATGCAGTGCGTCGATCGCTGCGCTCGCGGACTCGAGTGAGAAGTACATCTGTCCGCTGTGCGCTGGGCGATAGGTCGCCGACGCGCCGCCGACGGGAGGTGCAAGGCTCTCGCTCATCGCCTATTTATTCGACTGGCGAGCGACGACACGAGGCGTTGGTGCCGATGGCAGAGCGACTGCTGTCGGAGCAAGCGGCACTCCGTCTTCCAGAGGCGGCAGTGGCGAGAGCGTGCAGGGTAGAACAAGCGAGAGAGCGAGAGAGCGAGAGTGAGAGAGAGAGAGAGAGAAGGCGCAAAGCGTGCGCGTGTGAGCAAGTGTCGATGGTTCACTCATGTCGGACGCCATGCGGCCACTCCTACTGCTTCGCATCTACTCCGTTGAGCGGGAGCACGTCGGCCTCGACAGCCTCTTGGGCGTCGTTGTCATCATCGTCGACAACGGCAGCGCCGTGCATCGCCACCATCTTGGCCGCCATCGCGCGCGCGCTCTCTTGCTTGGCTTGCTCGCGCTCGAGCCGCACTTTGTCCTGCACGTCGCGCGGCATGGCTGGGATCGCGAGCATCATTGCGACTTTGAGCATGAGCAGCGCGTGCTCCGCGCCGAACGCGACCCAGACCTTGGTCTGCATCGTGACGCTCGCAGCAGCTGGCGCTGGCGCGAGACGCTCGAGCAGCGACGTTGTGAACGCAATGTGGAGGCAGTTCGTGAGCACTGCGAGCACGCTCATGAGCTGCAGGACGTAGAACCAGATGCCGATGCCGCTCGCTTTGTGCGCGATCGGTCGCTGCTTGGCGTGGCAGAGCTTGAACGCGTCGGTGCGGAGCTCAAAGACGTTGTTGAGCAGCGCGAGGAGCGGCGCAAGTGGGAACGCGAGCGAGAAGAACGAGACGTAGCCAAACTGAATGAGCATCTCCGTGTAGTCCTCGAACGTGTCGTACGGCTCGAGCTCGGCTTCTTCCCACGCTTTGTCCGACGCTTGCTCGAGTCGCACGCACTGCTCGTGGATGAGCGCGTTCGTGTTGTTCATCGCTGCAGTCGCACCTGGTGGCGCACGACTTCGAGGTGCTTGCGCTGGTGCGCCAATGCCTCGACGCCTTGCGCCTCCAGCTCCGCCACTGCTAGTCCCAGTCGACGTCGACCCCATTGCCGTGGCGCTGAAGACACTCGACTGACTGAACTGCGCGTTCGTGTCACGCTTCTTCTTCGGCAGGCGCCAGCGACGGCGCACGAACGGGATCAGCGTCTCCATGACGTTCTTCCAGAGCTGCCCTGCGACCATGAAGCTCGCGAGTTGGATCGCGACGCGGAGCAAGTTGTCAGAGCGCGTCGACAGTGTTGGCGACTCGGTGGATGGCGATGGCGACACTGTCGACGCGTCAGTCGCCGATGACGACGACGAGTCTACTGCCGAGACATCTGTGAACGCGTAGTAGTAGAGCGACGCGAAGACGTGGACGAAGCGGAACGAGAAGACTTTGAGGATCAAGTGCGAGCGATGGCGACTCTCGGTTCGGTGGTTCTCCCAGTTCGTCATCGCCCGCGCGCCTTTGGTGAAGACGTAGTCGAGCACAGGGATGAGGAGACCATAGAGCATGGGCGTGACGAGGAAGTAGAACCAGAAGTGCCAGTCGAGACCGAGTGCAGAGAGGCGCTTGATGTTCGCGAGCGTGAGTCCGTGCGAGAGGTCGGCGGCAATGTCCTGCGCAATGTGCTTCACCCGCGCCTTCGCAGCGAGCGAGTCGTGCTCGAGCCGATCGCGCGTCGAGAATGCAACGTACGTGATCGCGAGCGTGAGCACCATGCTCTCGCCAGCAACGGCTTCTCAACGCTCCAGGACTTCCTCACGCCCGACCTCCGCTGGCCGTCCCTCGACGAGTTCGCGGCGATGGTGTACTGCACCGAGATGCTGGACGACGCTCAGGCGCGCAACGTGGCATTCCTGCACCGCCAGCTCTCGCAGATGTTCTACCGCCTGCTACCACGAGGAGTCGACGAGTCGCTGATCGACGCGACGAACGCGCGGCTTCTGCCTCTGCAACCCTGGCGCGTAGAGACGCCGCTCCGACGCCACTGGTTCCCGCGCATCCCATCCAAGGCCATCGGC
>JAASFT010001020.1:0-10531 GCA_023333885.1 Globisporangium parvum
GCGACCTACAATATCCGTCCGGGCGAGGGCTGCCTCGCTCGTCAGTCAGGTATGTACTTATGCATGCGTTCTGCCTCCCAGCGCTTGCACTCGTCGCTGGCGTTGGTGCGCAGTGATCGCGTGGTCTTTCGATCGGGCTGAAGAGGTGACACTGCCTACCGAGCGCAGACGGCAGAGTCTGTACTCGCTTGAGCGCTGATGCCGATGTCGTCTCTCGGTACCAGAGCATTGGCTGTCTCCACGTTGAATGCATACAATCCTAGTTCCGAGACGCCTCTGTGGAAGTGTCGACCAAAGGCGCGTGCGGACATGAAGTCGTGTGCCAGTACGTGTGCCAGTACGTGTGAGTTCGGGTGGTCGTTGTCGATCTCGCCACTCCGCTCTGGTTGTGTGTGCGCGCAGCGAGAAAGCCAGCGAGCGAGCGAGCGACCTTGGGAGTCTTTGAAGTGAGCGAGTAGCTAACTGAGACCACTACCTTGCAGATCAATGGACCTCTCCAACCAGACAAATGCGTGCGCACGAGGGACGTTGCCAGAGCACCGAGTCGGCGCTGCGTTCGCGAGCATTCTGGCTGCGATCTGTTCGCGCCATGTCGACACGGCCGGCAGATGGAGAGATAGAAGAGTGGGGACGCGCTGCGTCCGTTGAGGATGTCTCGGGTATCGTCTGGCGATGGCGCTCGTGCGATCAGCGCAATGGACACGCATGACCCAGGCTTGATGTCCCACACACTTTGAAGGGAGTGTCGGCACGGAAGAGACAGACAGCGAGGCGAGGTGGCCCGACTTTGGCCGAGCATGTGGAGTGCGTGAGAGAGAAGAAGCTTGCAGAGAGACGCGTTGATGTGCAGGCTGTACTAGCAATGGGACGAGCGAGCGAGCCAGCCCTGCTTCGTCGCCGATGTGGAGAGCGCCATTCACCGATCCACCCACAAGGTCGCAGAGCGCTCGCTCGCTGTACGCCACCGCGCTTGAAGCGGTATATAGATCCACACAGCACACATGGTGGCGTCTCCGACCAAGACAGCGTCGTCCGCTGGCTCGCCGCGCGTCATGCCCGACCTCGACGTACCAAGCGTGGAGCTGAGCGAGACGCAAGCAGCAAACTACCGCGTGCTCGCACAGGAGATCGTGGCGCGCACGCTCGAACAGGAGATGCACTTCCGGTACCACGAGAACGAGACGCTCGATGAGCGCGACTGGAAGTTCGTGCGCAGCAAAGAGCGCATGCGTGTGTACAAGCGCACGGCGTCGGCCGCGTCGGGGGCTGGAAGCGATTCGCTGCTGCCCATGGTGCTCGGAGTCGGCTGCATGGAAGGCACGCTCGAGGACGCGCTCTACGGTTTGCACTACAAGACAACGAGCGAGATGCGTGTCGTGACGTCGTTCCTGAACAAGCACCACATCGATGCAGCTGTGCTCGCGACGATTGCCAGTGGCACAGACGCAGATCCGTTCGAGTACCTCGGACTCAAGTGGCGCGTCGTGCAGACGCCTGGGCCTGGCGTCCTCGTGAAGAACCGCGACGTGCTTACGCTCGAGCACATGGGCATGTCGGTCGACGCGAACGGACACAAGTACGGCTTCCACCTGATCAAGTCCGTGGACCATCCAGACGTACCGAAGCTCGTAGGCAACGCTCAGGCCGCGGCAGCACCGGGTGCCGTGCGCGCACAGATCATGACGTGCTTCATCTACAGGCAGCTCACCCCGACGCTCGTGGGTGCGTACTGCAAAGCGATCTTTGACCTCAGCGGCGAGCTCCTCGACTTTCTCTCGGTCCTCACTGCCGCCGAGATGGTGCTTGGGATCTCGAAAGCGCTCGAGTGCGCGGCAGCGAAGCGCCTCACGCTCTTTGCGTTGCAGCAAGACGTGGAGACGCTGCTGCTGCGAAGCTCGACGCGGCAGTCCAAGGACTCGCTCGACCTCGCCGCGCTGTCACTGAGCGCAGAGAGCGGCTTGGCAGCTACAGCAATGGCAACTACGCGTGACCAGTCGAGTGCGAAGGTTGCGTGTGCAGTGTGCTGTAAGAAGCGGTTCTTCACGATCGGACCTTCGACACGCGCGTGCAAGATCTGCGCGCGTGCAGCGTGCTCCAAGTGCTACGTCAAGACCACAGTGTTCGCGACGCCCCGGAACCTCACGATCGTGTGCTGCAAAGCGTGCGTGATCGAGTCGCGTGCGTTGCAGGTGGATCCGCGAGACGCATTGCCAGTGCTCGTGCTAGAGACCGAGGTCTGAGTGGCAGGCGTGCAAGTCTGTGCGGTGTGTAAGTATGGGGACGATGATGGTGATGATGTGTCGAGTGAGCGAGCGAGTGCGTCGTGTGGACAGCCACACTATTTACTGTGAATGATAGAGTGCGTATGCGCGAAGAGAGTCGATGCCGTCGTGCGCAGCATGTGTGTGTGTGTGTGCTGTCCGCGCCACAACGTCGGCTGTGTTCTCGGAGCAGCGCCGTGAGCAAGTGAGCAAGTGCGCGTTTGGTTCGGCACAAAAGCGAGCGAGCGAAAGAGACCAAGCATCGGCATCTCCATCGCCCTGAGGCGCCGATGTGCTTCTTGTTCGCATCTGCACACGCTCGAGACGTCCGTGCTCCATGCTCCATGCCCGCGTGCGCTGATCGTGACTTGTGCCATCTAGGTCTTCTGGCATCTAAGTCCTCTGGTCCTCGTTTTGTTCACATTCGAAACAGAGTTCGTACTCGCTCAAGCGCTCCTGTCCACACAGACGTCTCCTATGACTGCAACATGTGTGGGTGCATGCACGATGAGCAAACAGACAGAGATGCTATTGAGCGCGCCGCGCGACACCGCGCACCACACTTGTGAATCGAGCGCGCGACGAGACAAGCACGTGCCGCGCCGATACCATGGCGACCGCGCCGCCGTCGATCACGCTCCCGCTCGCGGACGACGCGATCCCGCGCGTGCGCTTGAGCGACACCGACATCGAGCGGTACCGCCACCTCACGTCGTCGGCCGTCGACAGTACGCTCGTCGATGAAATGGCGTTTCGGAGCAAGGGCGACGAGTGGCCGGACGCCGCGCAGTGGAAGCTCGTGAAGGGCAAGGACCGCATGCGCGTGTTCAAGCGCGTGGAGCCGTCGTCGAAAGAGCTCGCGTCGGTCTTGCTCGGCGTCGGCGTGATCGAAGGCACGGTCGAGGACACGCTCTTTGGACTCCACCACAAGTCGACGCTCGAGATGCGCGCGACGTCGGCGTTCATCAACAAAGACATCCTCGACGTCGCGGTGCTCCACAACATCGAGACCGGGACCGACGACGACCCGTTCCGGTACCTCGGACTCAAGTGGCGCGCCGCGCACACGCCCGGTCCTGGCATGCTCATCAAAGACCGCGACGTCTGCAACATCGAGTGCATGGGCATGCGCACAGATGCTGACGGCGGCACGTACGGCTACCAGATGCTCAAGTCGGTCGACGCGCCAGGCTTCCCAGTCTTCTCAGAGACCATCCTCGTGCGCGCGCAGATGATGCTCTGCTGCATCTTCCGACAGCTCACGCCCACGACTGTCGCGTTCTACAGCAAAGGCTCGTTCAATCTCTGCGGCGACCTCGCCGACTTCATCTCGTACAGCACGTCTGCAGACATGCTCCTGAGTATCTCGAAGGCGGTCGACTGCGCGGCAGCGAAGCGCCTGACGCTCATGGTCTTGCAAACCGAGGCGATCACCGCGTCGACTGCGCCGTTCGTGCATCGCCAGAGCTCGCTCAAGCTCTTGGCGTCCGAGCACGAGGTGTTCAAAGGCGCGTTCTGCGCGCTCTGTGCGCGCAAGCCGTCGATGCTGAGCTCGCCGTGCCGTCCGTGCAAGCTTTGCGCTGCACCCGTGTGCAGTCGGTGCTCGATCAAGACGCACCTCATCGCGCGGCCGCAGTGCGTGCGCATCGTGTGCTGCCACGCGTGCGTGCGCAAGTCCAAGAGCATCCACATCGACCCGCGCACGCCGTACCCAGTCATCCTGCTCCACGACGACGTGTAGCACCAGCGCAGAGAGAGAGAGCGATAGCAATAGCAAGACGCATTGGCAGCAGTAGGAACAGAAGTGAACGTATGAGTTTCTGTGTGTGCTTGCCGTTGTCTGCGCTGCTCTCGATCGGAGCCAAAGCGTTGGTGTGGTCGCGCATGAAGCCACTGCGCGCTGAGTATGCAGTGTTGCAAACGCTTGTCAGCGCTCCGTTGGACAGATCTGCGCAGGTCTTGTGCTAACTCGGCGACAGCGACGAGCTCCAGCCGATCCTTTCGGCAGCGCACCGACTCGACTGCGTCGAAGCAGAGTTGCGCTGCGTCCTCGTTTGAAGCGCTCGTGTGCCGAGCGAGCCTCGAGCGAAGCGCGTGACGAAGACGATTGACTGGCAGGCACCTGCGAACAAAGGCGAGAGAGAGAGAGCCCTGCTTTCAAGTCGACCGGCATGATCCCAGCAGATCGCTCGCTCGCGTGGTCTGTCCTTGAAAGCGCGCGAGAGAGAGTCTCGCATCGAAAGTGTCGGCGAGAACAGGCCGAAGCTGGCTACACGCCACATCGATGTCCGCTCGAGCCGATCGTCCACACATACACACACACACCCGCCTTCGTGCCATTCGAGATCGCCTGACGTATCTCAATGTACCTCACATTCTCACTCACTCACTCACACCCGCCTTCGTCGCGAGGCGCTTCGACAAGCGTCGTAGTCCTTGAGCATCGAGGTCGCCACTTGTCTCGAGCAGTCGCAGAAGCACTCAGTCTCTCGAGCCACACCACCAGCACAATCTCTCGTACCGCTCTCGTGACGGCCAGCTGCGAGCGAGCGGTTCAGTGCGCCTGGTTCTCATTCTCGAGCGAGCGCGAGGTTGAGCTCACTCATCGACGAACGTTTACTTGACTGTCGACCAGCAGCATCGTGATGGCCAGAAGGTCTCATTTGTCGTGCGTGGTTCCAGCAAATGGACGTGCCATGTCGACCAGATGCTGGGCATCTCTGTCAGTCAGAGGCACACTCGCGCCATCGCTCACAGCGCAACCTGCGCGGATCCAACGCAGGTCACCGACATCGTCGCGCGCTCTCTATCGCGCGCTCGTTCGCTTGATTGCCGCTTCTTCCAGGTGGCGCGCAGTAGTTCCGCACTCGTCACTCGTCACTCGCTCACACACACGGCACGCACGCACACAAGCACGTGGATCCGCCCAAGCGAGCATCATTTGCGATCGACCGCTGTCGTGCACACACGAGCGACACCTCGCCACCACCGATCCATCGCACCAAACTTGCGCGCACGCAGCCTCTTCGAGACACGTGGACACACCACGCAGCCATGCCACTGCGACGCGCCACGACCTCGAGCGCAAGTGCGGCCGGCCCGACGACCAACGTGACGTTCCCGCTGCCGCCCGAGCTCGTGCCGAAGATTGAGCTCACGGACGCGGACGTGGCCAACTACCGACAGATCGCGCGCGACGTCGTCTCGACGACGCTCCGGATGGAGATCGAGTATCGCTACCGCGACCTCGCGATGCTCAACCCGCAGGACTGGAAGTTCGTCAAGAGCAAGGAGCGCTTTCGCGTCTACAAGCGCGTGACGCCGTCCGAGGACGCGATCTCGATGGTCCTCGGCGTCGGCTTCATCGAAGGCACGCTCGAGAACGCGTTCTACGGACTGCACCACAAGACGACGGAAGAGATGCGCAAGACGACGACGTTTGTGAACAAGAGCATTCTCGACACGGCGGTGCTCGTGAACCTCGAGACCGGGACGGATGCCGACCCGTATCGGTACCTCGGACTCAAGTGGCGCGTCGCGCGCACGCCGGGCGGGAACCTCATCAAGAACCGTGATGTGTGCAATCTCGAGTGCATGGGCATGGAGAACGACGGACAGGGCATTACGTACGGCTACCACTTGCTCAAGTCGGTCGACATCCCAGGCTTCCCAGTCTACCCCGAGAGCATCGTGATTCGCGCGCAGATGATGCTCTGCTGCATCTACCGCCAGGTCTCGCCGAACCTCATTGCGTTCTACAGCAAAGGCGTGTTCAACCTCTGCGGCGAGCTCGCGGACTTCATGGCGTACAACACCTCGGCCGACATGGTCTTGAGCATCTCGCAGACTGTCGACTGCGCCGCAGCGAAGCGCCTCACGCTCATGCTCATGGAGAGCGACAAAGCGAACGGCGTGCGCGTCTCGAAAGAGCTCTCGCAGTCCCAGCTCTTCGGTCCGCGCGCGTCAGCAGAGAGCGTTGCGTCGAACAGCCGCGACGAGATGAGCAAGAGCTTGGGCCGTAGCATGACGAGCAGCTTGGGGAGCAGCATGGTGAGCTCGCGGCGCAGCGCAACCGGCAATGTCTCGGATGCCGTGACCAAGGCAACGCCGTGCGCGCTCTGCCACAAAAAGCCATCGCTGCTGCGCCTCGCGTGCAAACCGTGTCGGATCTGCCACGAAGCCGTGTGCTCCAAGTGCTACGTCAAAGCCAAGGTCTTTGCGCAGCCGCGCAACTTTCGCATCGTGTGCTGCAAAGCGTGCGTGGTGAAGTCCCGCGAGCTCCCAGTGGATCCGCGCGACCCGTACCCGATCATCAACGGCAGCTGCTTTCAACACAACAAGGCGCGCGCACCGAGCAGCACGATCGACATCGACTACTAGCCACACACACACACCCTTAGACTCTACCACACAAGCCTTAATGTTATGCGAACTACTTGATCTACTTGCGTCCTTGCTCCTACTCACACACGCGTCAGGATCGTGCGTGAGTCGCTAGGCTCGACGAGGACTAGAGCTACTGAACAGCACTGGACCGGCGCACTGATGGCGCCATTGCTGCGACTGGCACCGACTGACACCGCCTCCGGATCGGCTCGAGCTTGGTGCGCTCGCTACTGCGATCAGCGATGAACGACGCGCCGACGCCACTCGTGCGCGAAAGCATGCACAGTGTCTCACGTGCATCGGCACGCGCAATGTCGAACGAGTCGAGACGCTCGACTGCGGCGACACAGTCGTGGCAACACACAATGCGCTCGTGGAGCAACGGTGTTTGTGCAGTCCTGTCTCCGCGCTGTCGAGACGACAACGATGGAGAGACTCGCACGACGGTGGTCTGCGCGCACGACGAGCAGACATGAGCAGTGCAAATGCCGCATGCAAGGGAGGTCGTCGACTCGCTGAAGCCTGCGTCGCACACACTACAGCAACCGCTTTGCCATGTGTCGACTTTGTCCTCGTCTTCCGTTGAACGAGGCGCCTCGAGTGGAGTGTCGACGCTACGACTGGTGCTCGGTGGCGTGGAACTTGCCATGGAAGTCGTTTGCATCTCGCGCACCTTCCACTCGACCTTCTTCATGCGCGCACACACTGGAGCGCCTTGGCACGCGAAGATGCTATCTGCCGCCGCCGAGAGTGCCACGCGCTCCGAGACACTCCCGCGCAGATCGACAAACCCTCGGACGAACACATCGACTCGGTTCGGATGCACATGCGACTCGGAGAAGAGGTAGCAGAACGAGAGCGCGCCGCGGACGATCCCAAATCGCGAGGCGAGCGACGGGCAGCTCGAGAGCTCGAGCGAGTGCATCAGAACATAGCCAACGCGGCGTCCGGGACCATCCGCGCGCACACCTGTGGACGCGAGGTAGACAAAGTCGCGCGGTCGCACAAACGTCTTGAGCGTACGTGACGGTCCCTTGACCATCCACTTGAAGCCGAGAGACTCGAATGGCGCGTCCTCTGTCGGTGCCTGCAAGGTGGCGAGCACACGCGCGTCGAGTACGTCCTTGTGCATGGTGGACGCCGCGAAGCGCATAGTGCTCGTTGTTGTGCTCGCGAGTCCGAGCATGACGTCATCGAGCGAACCCTCGACTGTGCCGACGCCAATGAGGATCGGCGAGCACGTCGGCGACGATGACGGACGCGGTATACGCGCTTTGCGACGCGGTGTGTACACGGCAAAGTCGCTGTTGGTACTCGCGCCGTCCGTGCGCCATTGCAGCGCTGATGGCGGCTCCTTCGCTTTCTTGAGGACCTTCCACACGCGCCGGTCAAGCTGCATCGCGCACGAGTGGCGAAACTCGCGGCGTGCGCGCATGGTCGCGAACAGCAAGCGGTCGCGGCAGTCAGCAAACGCAGCGCTCTGGTCTGGTCCGATCTTCATCGCTGGGAACGTCGCGTGCGGCAGTGGGAACATCCTGCTGCTCGCGCCTTGCATCGTACGAGACCGATTGGGAGACTCAGAGTCTGACTGACGTCTCGCTTGGTCTCGCTTGGTCTTGAGACCGAGGCAGCGAGATCGGGAATGGCAACTGACACGCCCTCGAATTGGCTCCAGTTGCTTCAGCGGATCGCGCATGAGTGTCCGACCGACTCTTTGCGACTTGGAGCGCGTGCTGTGCCATGTGGTATGACGCGTTGGATGAGAGCTCGCTCTCGCTCAGGCGAGAGTCGGTCAAAGGGTTGTGAGAGCCACTTGCATCTGGTTTGCCGACTCGCACACACACACACACATGTGGCTGCGTTTGTGGACGGCAACTCCGGTCCTCACGGTCTGCACAATGGCGACGGTGTTCGCTCGAGTCTGTGTGTGCACGTAGATACGTCTGTAGCGAGAAGGACCAGCGCCAAGTTCTGTTCAAGGCGAGAGAGTAGACGCGAGTGCTAGTTCGTTCTCTCTTGTGCGCTCGTCCTACTCCATTACGCTAGCTCAGGCGCAACGAACTCCACATCGAGGTGAGCTGCTGCTACTAGTTCGTTGCTCGGACCGCTCCACACTGGCCGCCTCGAGCGCTCTAGACGACAAAGAGCGAGAGGTACGAGTGCATGAACCAGAGGTACGCGCCGGCGAAGAGCACGCGCTGGAGCTGGACAGGGAAGATCACGACGATCTGGACGATCACGCCCCAGAACCACATGAACAGGTACGGCAGCGTGAGCCAGTGCCAGATCGGCCAGAGCCCGACTGTCAAGCTGCAGCGCACAGCACAACAGCAGATACGCAGGCGAGTGTGAGTGTGAGTGTGAGTGTGAGTGTGAGTGTGAGCACCACAGCAGCAATAGCAGCAGTAGTAGTCGACATAGTGAGTGAGAGTGCGAGAGAGCGCAGCAAGACGCGCAACGTTGGAACGTCGGAACGTACGTGACGCCAGTGAGGATCATGGACGCGAGCATGCCGTGCGTCGACGTCTTCGCAGTCTCGTACGACACCTTCTCGCCCAGGAGCATGCTGCGGTAGAGCTCGATGTAGCACCCAAAGAGCACCACGAGCGTCGCGCAGAAGATCCCGGCGCTCACCCACGCGCGGTTCGCCTCAGGCGCGTACAGCACTTCGTGCACAAACTGCGCTTCGTGCAGCCCGAACGACGCGACCGCGAGGAACGCAGCCGACCACACGCGGTCGAGCACGTACTGGACCCAGCTCTTGACGTTCTTGCCGTGGCGCCGGCGCTGCTGCTGGTCCAGGCTGGTGTTGTTGCTGTTGTTGTTGTTGACGGCGTTGCTCTCGCCCAGCAGCGGCGCAGTCTGCACACTCGGGTCCATTTCCTCCACAGGCTCGTCCATTGCTGCTGCTCCTGCTGCTGCTGACGAGTGCGGCTTGCGCGCCTTCACTTCTTGCATGTGCATCATCCTTGTCGAGGTGTCGAGGCGCTTGCTTGCTTGCTTGATGGGGCGAGGTGCTTGGCAAAGGTGTCGGTCGAGGCACGTTCTTGACGGCGCGAGGCGCTGGTTTGCTCGTTGCTTGTGCTTGTTTGGCTGGTTTTGTTGCGACTTGTTTGTTGCTCGCTTGTTTTGGCTTGCAAGTCGTTTGTGTGTACGCCAATTGAGTTTGTACGCCAAATGAGACCATCATCATCTTGACGAACTAGCCGATTTGCACTTTGCTTTGCGCTTTGTGCTCTGGTCGTCCAAAAGATCGACATTTGTCTCGCGTTGCAGTCAGTTGCTTTTCTCTCAAACAGTCTCGCTCACACACAAAGAGCGAGCGAACACGACAGTATAATATCCAGTTCTTCGTGCTCTCAAATGTTAGTCGTCTCTGTTGCAAACAGCAAACAGCTTCTTCTTCCTTCTTTGAGACGCTTTGATGGCGAGCTTCGTTTCAAGGCAAACAAACGTCTAGATGTCTAGATGTCTAGACAAAGGAATGTGGAGACGCAACACAACAAAGCAAAGCTCGTTGATTCAACACACACACACACAGAAATTGTATCTGGCACACACCAAATGCTACATCGGCATGGATCAGACCGTGACAAGTACAAACCGAGGTGCAAGATCCGATCTTGAAAGGCTCCAGCGCCAGCGCCAGCTTGCGCTACACCTCAAGCACTCCACCTCAAGCACTGCATACACCTCCAGCACTCCAGCTCAAGCACTCCAGCGCAAGCGCGAGCTCGAAGCCGAGCGACGATGCGCGAGCTGAGCAAAGTGCTCGCGGACGAGTGCGACTTCGAGAGCAGCGACGCCGTGGCCGAGAAGCTCGCGCTGCTCGAGCACCAGGTCCGCACGGTCGTGCCGGCGTCGCTGTCGACACATGATGCGAC